>WEIT01042014.1:0-21902 GCA_013389985.1 Dryoscopus gambensis | reverse complement strand
CTCTGGGCGCTGCCGGTGCGGGCCGCCGCTTCGCCTCCTCCTCCCGCCGGAGCCTCGCCGGGCTCGGGCGCGCTGAACCCGTTCGACCGTCGGCTGAAGCGGAAGCAGAAGAACTGGGCGGCGCTGCAGGCCGAGCCCGCCAAGTGCGATTACCTGCGGGAGGAGGTGCGGGGCCGGGGGGGGCTGGTGGGGTCACCTTGAGTGCTGTGGCCAGTCCTGGGCCCCGCAGTTCCGGGGGGATATTGAGGAGCTGGAGCGAGTCCAGAGAAAGGTAGCGGGATTGGTGAAGGGGCTGGAGCACGAGTCCTCTGAGGGAGCTGGGGTGTTACGCCTGGAGAAAAGGAGGCTCAGGGGTGGCCTCATCACTTTCTACAACTCCCTGACGGGAGGGTGTAGCCAGGTAGGGTTCGGTCTCTTCTCCCAGGTAGCTAGCGACCGGATAAGAGGTCATCGTCTCAAGCTGTGCCAGGGGAAGTTTAGGTTGGACACTAGGAATTTCTTCACAGAAAGGGTGATCAAACGTTGAAATGGGCTTCCGAGGGAGGTGGTGGAGTCACCGAGACGTGAAAGGAAAGGCTGGACATGGCACTCAGTGCNAGGTGCGGGGCCGGGGGGGGCTGGTGGGGTCACCTTGAGTGCTGTGGCCAGTCCTGGGCCCCGCAGTTCCGGGGGGATATTGAGGAGCTGGAGCGAGTCCAGAGAAAGGTAGCGGGATTGGTGAAGGGGCTGGAGCACGAGTCCTCTGAGGGAGCTGGGGTGTTACGCCTGGAGAAAAGGAGGCTCAGGGGTGGCCTCATCACTTTCTACAACTCCCTGACGGGAGGGTGTAGCCAGGTAGGGTTCGGTCTCTTCTCCCAGGTAGCTAGCGACCGGATAAGAGGTCATCGTCTCAAGCTGTGCCAGGGGAAGTTTAGGTTGGACACTAGGAATTTCTTCACAGAAAGGGTGATCAAACGTTGAAATGGGCTTCCGAGGGAGGTGGTGGAGTCACCGAGACGTGAAAGGAAAGGCTGGACATGGCACTCAGTGCCATGGTTTAGTTGACAAAGTGGTGTTTATTCATAACCTTGGTTGCACTTGATGGTCTCAGAGGTCTTTTCCAGCCTCACTGATCCTGTGGTTCTGACCGCCGGCTCTTCCCGCAGGTGGGCGGCAGGATCGCGGACCGGGTGTTTGACGTCAGCAGGTGAGCCCTGCCGTGCCCCGCCGCCTCCGCTCACCCCCGGGGACGGGAGCCTTGGGGGAGCCGCTGCGTGCGGAGCGCCTTTCCCCGCGGTACCACAGAAGGGAGCTCCATGGGCTGAGTTCAGTAAGGCCCTTGGAGGTTAACAGGTGAAACTTGATATAGTCTAAAATAAAAAATATTTTAAGACTTGGTTATGTTCTGTATTGCTAATCTCATCCTTTAGAACGTTTCCTCTCGCTTTGGATGTTGGCTCTGGAAGAGGTTACATAGCTCAGCACTTAACCAAGGTACTGTCTCTTCGTACTTAAAAGTATTTAAAGGAAGTTCATATGTGTTTCTCCCTTTCACAAAGGGCTCTGTTACAAATTAAAACAATTATCTGAGTCTTGATGAGGTAAATCTTCCTGCTCTCTACTCCTGTACCTGTAGTTATAGTTCAAAGCTGTGTGTTGTGCAGGCTACTCTTAATTTATTGCCACTGAAAGCTTGACAAATGGTAGTGCAAAGGAAATTAGCTGTTATATAGCAGTTAACTTTTAGTTTTGCGTAGGAATATGTGTGGTTTCTTGGTGAATCTGTTGGCTGCAGTTAGTTGTTAAAGATAAGTGTTATCATGGAGGCTTTGAAGCCATTAACAGTTTCCCCTTCATGAACCACACTGTAAGTAAAGGCACTTCCTTGGCTGTTAATCCATGGTTTATATTCAACTAAACTTAAGCCTAAAATTACAGAATGTGTTTTCTGTCACCACTTCTGTCTCAGCTGCTCTCCCTGGGAGCAGGTGCCATGTTGGGCGGGGAAAAGTGCTTTCTGCTTTATATAAAGCTTTTATCAAGAGTTGAGAAGACTCTTTGTAACTTACTATAAATAGGTGTAAGTACCAAAAAATTACTTATGTCCATTTAGAGAACAATTTAAATATTTAATAGACTTTTAAAATTTTATTTCAGGAAACAGTTGAAAAACTTATTCAAGTTGATATCGCAGAGAATGCTTTAGTAAGTAGCTTTTTGAATGCTACAGTGCTTCAATTCTGTAATACAGGAAATCAGAAGAAGTGAGTTTCTGATGAGTTGTTTGTCTTCTAACCCAACCTTAGAAAAATGCTATAGAATCTGAAATCCCGACGGTCAGGGTTGTAGCTGATGAGGAATTCCTTCCTTTCAAAGAAGATACGTTTGATCTCGTTGTTAGCAGCTTAAGGTATGTATTAATAATTTATTTATTTTGTTTCGTTTAAGTTGTTAAGAATGTTCTTTTCAGAGTAGCTTTAAGAAAATAAATCCAACAAAGATTACTAGTCCATTAAAAAGCGCTAAGAAATGTACTTGCATAGTTAATATGAGGATGCATTAGGGAAACTGCTATCCTGGTGATTCTTCCTATTTTGTTTTGTTTATTTTCCTTCAAAACATTTGGAGCTTCTCTCTTTCCTGCATTTTGACCAACTAGTCTCAGCGACTTGCATTTTCTCAACCAAAAAAAAAAAAAAGAAAAAAGCTCGATGTGAATAAACTTTGGTTCTTGTTTAGTGTCAGTTTCAAGCAAGTGTTTCAGCAGGGTTGCAGCTTGAGAAACCAGTTTGTGGCTTTGGCTCCTGTAACTTACTTAGCTAGTTAAATAGTTACTTGCTTTTCCTAAATTTGAATTAATCTGAAATTGTAAAATGTACACTTCTGTTCTTTCAGTTTACATTGGGTGAATGACCTTCCTAAAGCTTTCAGAGAGGTAAGAAACTGTTTGTTAATATTGTTGGTCAGCACTTGCCATTACGTGCATTGAGAGCACTCTGTATTTCCAGGTCCTCTTTAAATAAGAGGCACAGAAATAACTCCTGTTGCACACAAGTGTTTTTTGTGATACTTTTGGCAGTTTGAGGAGCATCAGTTGATATTGCTACTCATTTGCTTCCTTAAGTCAGTTTGGAATAAATAACTGAAACAACATGTTTGTAGAGTATTTTGGATTCTCCGCAGCTGAGATCATGGTAACTAATGTCACCTGAGGCAGTGCTATTGATTTTTATTGCTGCTAGCTCTTACTGTTTGTAGTACAATACTACACTTCTCCAGAACTGCTTTATGGAGCTTGAGTTATTTTTATGTCTCAGCTGTTTATTTTGAAATACAGCTTTGATCGAGGCTTTTTGATTTTGAAATGAAGCAAATACTTGTTGAGGACAGAAATTTTTTTTTTTTCAGGAACAGTTTTGGATTAGTTCAGCTCTTTCCTGCAGGTGTAAACTTTAGACAAATCAAAAACATGAAGCAAGAACAAGGAAAACGTTAAACAGTTTGCTGTTTTTTCCATTTATTTCAAATTGATCAGTCATTGCAGTGCTGTCTACCACCTGTTGGTAGGAATAGGACTACCCTACTGTTACTGAAAGAATAAAAATCATTTGAAATGCATTCAGTACTTACTAAAAATACTTGAAAAGAAATATACAATCTTCACTGGAATGTAAGTATTCTATCGAGTGTCAAATACTTTCTCCCACAGTAAATATAACTGACACTGTCTCACAGTGGGGAAGGAACTTGGCTTCTTGGCCAACTTTCATGATTTCCTGTGTTGGTACCAGTGTCTTTAACTTATGGAAACTGCCTTTGACTGCCTGATTTTCTTACCTGTCAATTAAAGGCTTTTTTACTATCACAGAAAAGGTAGCTCTATTAATACTTAATTAAAAAAACTATTGAAAATATTTTTGTTTCAAAAGTGTTGGAAGCTTTTGCTGCCTTGTTAGCCTTATTATGTAATCAAGCTCTTCAGGGTGTCTAAACAAGATATTATTTATAATTTTTAAAGAAAAAAGCATTAATTTATTGGCCTTCTCACTAGGAAGGGGGCTAGGACTTAGGAGACCAGAAAGCAGCTTGTCAGCCTTGGTATTTGAGTTAATAGATTGCTGCTCTGGCAAATTAATGATAATTAATGGTAGGCATAATAAAAATGGCATTACTCTATTGTCTCAGAAGTGCAGAGATCACTACTGGAAACTAAATCCTCCATTTCTTTTAAATCAAGCCATTTTAAAGTGCTTTTGCTGCTCTCAGAAAGTAAAAGTAAATAGCATACTTATCTTAATCTACTCTCCTTTTAGAAGTAAATTAATTGAGAATATTGTTTTAGGAGTATTCTGCTGAAAATAGTTTTACCCTCAATTTCCATGGTTTGTTCTGTGTTTCCTGACTGTAATTGCTGAGGATTTACTCTTAAAAATAGAAAATAGTCTCTCTTCAGACAGAGTATTTGTTTGCAGTGTGACCAGAAGCTGTGGCACAGCTTGCCCCGCAGAATACAGTCAAACATTAAAAGTCTGTTACAGCTCTTATAACGATTGATTGAGTTGATTAAGAAAAAAAGTCTAAGAAGCACTTAGTTGTGTAGGCCTCACGTAGCAAAGCCGTGAGCTGTGTGTTTCTGTGCTGTAGATTCACCAGGTGCTCAAGCCGGACGGGGTGTTCATCGGAGCCATGCTCGGGGGGGACACTCTGTACGAGCTGCGCTGCTCTCTGCAGCTGGCCGAGCTGGAGCGGGAGGGGGGCTTCTCCCCTCACGTGTCGCCGTTCACTGCCGTCGCCGATTTGGGACATCTGCTCTCCAGGGCTGGCTTTAACACCCTGACCGTGGTAATTATAAGTAAGAGAGCAAGCAGGCAGAACAATCCGGAACGTCAGAGCTGCTGGAATACAAAAATCCCTATTTACTAATGGATTAAAAACGTACTGTTTCCTTCTGTGTGTGGTGCACCTCGCTGAACAGGCTCTAGAAATAGCTTGGACTGCCACCGTTTTTGGCTTTGTGGTGAATAATGGAACCAACTGAAGTGTATCTTTGGCTCGTGGCCCAGTAGAATTTGGATGGTTTTCTTGGAGAAGTGTCAGAGAATGTTAGACCTGCATGAAAAAACTCCAGACACTTGCTCTTCTTCTAAAACCAAGAAGAAAATAGTGGCATTTAAAATAAAATTTGATTGCATTTGGGCTACTGAGCAAAACTTTTTAGAAATGTTAAAATAGTACGTGCTTCCTAGAAATGTATTAATTGAGCAGAGGAGTCAGATGAATAAAATTGTAGAACAGTTTGGATTGGAAGGGACCTTAAAAATCCTCTAGTTCCAACCCTCCTGCCATGGGCAGGGAATAGTTTGGTAGTACAACAAGGCTGACATAATGCTATTGGTTTAGCTTGATATGTTCTAAAACTGAACTTCTCAATTCCTCTAGGATACTGATGAAATCCAAGTCAACTACCCGGGGTTATTTGAGGTTATGGAAGACTTGCAAGGCAAGTATGTTCTCTGTGGAAGCATAAATGTTTCCTGTATCAGTGGTGCAGACACAGAAGAGTTTTACTGTGTGTTTCTTAACTCCAAATCATAGAATCATATGAGTTGGAAAGAACCTTTAAAGGCCATTTAGTTCAACTCTCTGCAGTGGGCAGAGACGTCTTAAACTAGATCAGGCTGCTCAGAGCTCTGTCCAACCTGGTCTTGGATGTTTCCAGATGTGGGGCATCCACCAGCTCTCTGAGCAACCTGAGCCAGTGTTTCACCATCTTCATCACAAAAAACTGCTTTCTTTAAAAAATACAAATAAATCTTATTGCAACAGGGGAAGCATTAGTTTTTTTCCTGTGAGTCAGGAGATTATGCCTGTCAGGAGATTTGTGTTGGGAAACACAAGTCAAAGATTTGCTACTTCGTGGTTTGCTGTGAATGTTCTGCTTCCCTGGGGTTCCCGGTCTGCACGAGCCTGTTCAGTGTAAGGTGCAGAAAAGCCCTGAAAGGAAGACAGGAGCCTGTATCCCACACACGGACGTTTCCTGTGAGCCTTTTTAATTACCAGGGCATTCAGCAAACTGCTTTGGAATGAGAATAAATATATCCTGAACTTGGAGTCTGCTGAGGAGCAGCAAACAATTAAGTAACAATTTTATTAATATTCTGATTGCATTTGTCATGGATTGTAAAGCAGTCATTCACATGCAGTCTGTTGTTACTGACAGCAACTCAGGGCATTTCTTATCTGGATCAACTGCTGTTTGGAGTAATTCCTTAATGGAAAGGCAACTTTTATTCTCAGCAGAAACATTCAGATGCAGTAAGTGATTTAAAAGATTAGAATTGTGGTTATTTTATTTTGTATTTTAAATCTCTTAGGACAGTAATTTGATTATCTGTTAAAACAATATGGTGATGTGTCTGAATATACACTTCGTACTCATTCTTAAAATTAGTTATAACCCTAAATGTTTGAAGACTCACGCTAAAGAAGTAATAATTTGAAATGATTCCTAGGAATGCAAACTGTAAATTGCAAAGCATAGGAATTAGAAGTTTTAGATTCTTACACATAAGAAACCTACCTAATGATTTGTGGTATGTTGTCTGTTACAGTGAAGTGCAGAGGATTCTGTACTTACTCTGGTTTAGTAAGAATCTGTCCTTAGTGCATGACACTTAACTCATGGCATGTGCTGTATCTTCTTTTTCTTAAAGCTGAAACATATTTTTAGGTATGGGGGAGAGTAATTGCTCTTGGAATAGAAAACCTCTGCTACACAGGGAGACAATGCTGGCAGCTGCTGCGATATACCAAGGTCAGTATTTGAGAGGTAATGAGTTCATCTAAAGTGACTTTAAGAATATTTTTCTGTGTCTTTTTCTATGACATTTGTGTAAAAAAAAAAACCAAAACCCAAAACAAACCCAAAGCGAAACCAAAAACCCCAAATCCTTCAGAATAAAATTCCATGATCATGAGGTATTTTTAACCTTAATTATAATTTGGATTTGAACTATATTGATGCACCAGTATGAGACATTTTTATTGTCCCAAATCTTTCACCAGGAGTCATTATAATGAATATGTCACGCTTAGTTCTAAAAAAAAAAAATGTTCTGAGAACTAAATGTTTCTTAGAACTGGCAGTCTGTACCTTTCCTCTCTCCCTTCCTGCATTAACAGAAATGTATGGAAACAGTGATGGCTCAGTACCTGCCACGTTTCAGATCTACTACATGATTGGCTGGAAATACCACGAATCACAGGTAATGTGAAGCTCTTACTTTCTCTTTGAGGGTACTATTTAAATAAGTGATGTTTTGAAAACTTTTTACAAAACATTTAAATTTAAATTTAGCCCTTTATGTATTTTTTTTCTTCCCTTTTGTTTTTCCTTAGGCAAAGCCAGCCCAGCGAGGTTCTGCAACAGTTTCATTTGGAGATCTGGCGAAAATAGAAGGACTTCTTAAAAGAGGAAAAAAATAGTTGTTCATCAGAAATAATAATTGTCTTGAAACTTCTGTAGAACTTTTAATTGCAGACAGTCTTCAGTTTTGCTTATTTAGTGATGACATCCTGAAATGATGATAAAACACAGGCAGTAAAGGGTTTTTGTACTGTGCCACAGCATCAGTTGTGTGAAATGGTGTTAATTTTTTCTTTCTAGGTAAATATTTGAGCAGTTTGTTCTCTCAAGTCTTTGAGAGAGCAATTCAACTCTCAACTTTTCATTAAATTACTATTTTCAAAAACAGTGCCTCTTCCAGCATTTCAGTGTCACAGGCTGCTCCGGGCATGGTTTACATGTCTTAAATGTATTTTTGAGTTATTTCTCAAGGATAGTAGATCATATAAATAATTGCGTATTATAAAAGTAAAGAATGGCAGCAGGTATATTTATAAGACATCCTATAAGAGAAACTACAGCAAATACAAAGATATAAATTATTATGGTTTTAATGGGTGGGAAAGTATGGGTAAAAAGTTACTGTAAGTAATGTGTGAGATTTGAATAATTAAGTGATACTTTATCTAAATATTAGTTTAAAATTACATTTACATGTTACTTTCCACTTTACTATGTCAGAGGCTAAAAATCAAGAAATGTAGTTTCCTCCTTAGCTGTGCCATGGAGCTATGACTTTTTCTGTCTATAAATGCATTACCAGAAATTGATATTAATTGCAAGTGTGACCCATTAATATGAGAAATTTAGAAAAAATATCTGCCCAGAGATTTTGCTTGATTGTAGCATTCGTAGAGATGGGGAGAAACGAAAAGGATGAAGACTAGACAGCCAGATAGACAGTTCAGTAAGTTTTATCATAGTGTCCGAGTCAATACTGGAGGAACTAAAGCCTTTTTAAGCTTAGTTCCTAGGCTTTTTTAAGATTATCCACCAGGTGGAGTTTGACAGACCTTGTGTGTGGCACAAACCCAACAGGCCAGGTAGGCAGAACCCTTCCCATCTGTAAGGTCCTGATTTGGGGGGTTATTTTGGGGGGTTATTTTAACTACCAGGCTTTGACTTTGAATAAGAAATGGGCTGAGAAGGTACAAATCATGAGAAGGAGGGCAGGAATATTCTGCCCTGTTTCTGCTTAACAAGCCTAACCCATGGTGATTCGAGGGAAATGAGTTCATCTTTCATTTTCTTAGAAAAGAACAGTAATGCTGCTGGAGGAAGGGGGAGAGACTCTAAATGGTCTGATAACCTTTAAAGCCCTTTAAAGACTGAATCTAGAACAAGAACTTGTTTCTGTGAAAGCCTCTTTTTTTTTTTTTAATGCTATGTCAGTGGACTCAATACAAGATACTGCATCTCTCTTCAGGTCTTCTCTGGCTTAAATAAAATTCCCTTGTTTCTGGAGGAATCTGGTTTCCGGATGTAGGTTTCTGTGAAGTTATGTGTCAAATTAATGTAACTTTATAAATCATTGCTTTAGGAGGTTAATTTCCAGTCACTTGAGCTGGTGGTTGTGACTCAGATGTGTTAAGGGAATGAGGAGGTGGAATGTGCTGGGTAAATGTTAATTGGAGAAGTGCTCCTACTGTGCTCCTTTGAAGTACTCGAGTTATGGAGAAAAGGAAGAATTTCCAGTTCTTTGATTTCATATTTCATAGATGGCATACATAAACAATGAAGTGTTTTGGTAGTGGGGAAACATACCTTCTGAACAGGGAGAAAAGATGAGTAGTTCTCTTCCTAGCACCTGGGGGTAAAAAAGACATAGATATTGCATTAATTTGGGAAAGGGCTGGGGAGTAATAGAAGTAAGGAGTAGTAAATATGCCATTGGAGCAGTGTGGGTTGCAATTAGGGGACATGTAACAGGCAGGCAAGGTGTTCATTTCCCTGGCTGTGTTTGAATAACTGCCTTTGTGTGGGTTTTTAACTGCAATTATGGGGTTTTTTTCTGTAGTACTTCTTGGAATTCTAGGTTACTCCTGGTTTCTATGAGTTGCTTGAATAAGTAACTTTGAAAACACTTCGTTTACTATGAACAGACGTTTTTGTCACAAGGCTCTGTTTCATTTTAATTCTTTTTTGGATTTAAGTCTTTACGGCTTTCTAAAATTGTAATGAAGAAGAACATGGTTGCCAGTTGCTAGCCTAGTACTTTGTGTATACACAAAGAGAGAGTCAGCTTTTGCAGAGTTAGTAACTTCTAAAATATAGTTGTGAAGGTGATGTAATGTCTCTTGTAAGCTTAGTTAATTTAAAAAATCTTTATGCATAATACAGAATATTTTTCTCCTGATTACAGAATGAGAGAAGAATTCAAGGAGTTACTTTGATTAATCAAAAGCTAAGAGGCCCATAAATGAAATAAACATAAGTTTAGAAGAAGCATGGTTGTATTTAATTAACATGAGCTTTTTTTATTTTAGGGTTTGAGTCACCAATCAGTGAGTATATTTGGTCTGTGTCTTTGGTTACAAGATCTGTCAATGTATAGTTTTATTCAAGTCTTTTTAGAATAAAGGAATGAGATCCTATGCTTTGAAGACCAAGAATTTGTGAAGTTAAAACATGAGAGAGGATTCTTCATTACCTCTAATTTATAAAAATGTCATCAGCAGAAGTATAGAAGGGAACCGTACAAAAAAATGTTAAATGTTTTTCTTTACACTGTTTAAAAAAGAAAAATATGAATGACATTCTTCTAATGTTTTCTAGAAAAAATAGGAGCTAACACTGAGCTTTCAGTTGCAGGGGAAGGAACACACCAAGCTTTTGTATGATGTTTAATTGGAATTTCCTGAAGCAAAAACCTGATCTCAGGGATTAGATTCATTAGAGTATCTTGTTTAAGAAGCCACATTTTAGAAAGCTGGCATGTATGTTAAACCTTTTAAGTTTTCATTTGCCTAACCCAAAGACTTAATATCCACTTTTCAAAGATGTGATCTGTTTTTGCCCAGGTTTTGGAGCCATTACTTTGGCGGAGTGCAATTATTATAGTGCTTTGACTGGAATCAGTCTGAGTACTGAAGCAAGTGTGACCAATGTAGATAGTAGTTCGATAGTGATTTAATTTCCTGAATATCTTGGGTGCCTTCAGGTGAAGGAAAAGGAAGAAGAGAATAAAAAAGAAAAATAAAAACCTGAGATGGATAAGTTTAGCTGAAGGCTACATATCAGAGTGAAGCAGAAAACATTGAAGGCGTGCATTTGCTACTTGTAGGGGAAAAACAACTCATGCCTTACTTAAATCAGATTAGAATTGAAGTGACTTGTTGATTTATTGAAAGCTTGTATTTAACTGTTAGTCCATGAACTATGGATGCAGGATTAATAGCAGTGATATAACAGATAAATGGCTACTAGACCTTTACAAAACCTTAGTAAACACCTTCACATACCTAAACACACTCCTATAGCAAGCCCCCCATCCACACCCCCAAATTTGTAGGTAAATGCTTCCCCCTGTTTTTTTAACAGGAGGTTTCAGTGGTATGAGCCCACCCTTCTCAGAGTATTATCCTGTATGCATTTATTATAGATACAGATGCTGTAGCTGCATTCTCACCTGGGCTGTTCCTATCACCTGCTAATCTACCCAGCTGTTGGGGCAGCACTGCAAAAGTGACCCCCCAGCAGTGACCCGTGCTTTTTGCACCCTGTGCTCTCAGCCCACTGCCAGGGGATGATGTTCCCTCAGGCCTCTACAGAGCCTGAGGTGCCGGGGCACCTTCTTGGTATCAGACCAGGTTTTCCCTGCTTTTTTTTCCCTGTTAGAAATGTTAGGGCTTTTTACATTTGATTTTTAAGCTGATTTTTCTTTCCCACCTGAGGTCTCTTGGTAACTGCCCAATTACTATTTCATTTGGTTGATGGTTATCTTCATTTTAAGACAATCTCAGCAGATTTTAAGCAAACACTCTCTCAGTACTGGATGTTTTGTTCACACACACTTGTATTTCTATCATAGCAGCTGATGTCAAGGATTTTCTGTCACATTGTACTCCGTGTAGGTTTGCCCCATTATTTGGAGCTGTTTCTTGGGTTACAAGGTATGTTGATAAAGGAAGAGGCAAATTCCTCAGAAAAACTGTTCCTGTTTGGAACCTTACTTTGATGCAGTGAATGATGAATACTGGGGAATCTTATTTGGCCTCGAACTGTTCATGATAGGTGTACTAGTTTGAAAGCAAACTAGTGAGAGACTTCAAGTCAGAAATACAATTTAATAGGAAAAAAAATAAAATAAATGTAATAGTACAAAAAACAACCCACTGACAGAGTCAGAGTACAAACCTGACCCCCTGACAGTCAGGGGGTTTGGCAGCAGTCCAATCAAATGGTGGCTGCAGTTCTCCTGGAGTGATGGTTCTGTTGAAGCAGTGACTCTGTAGAAAAGGTGTCGTCTTCCTCTGAAGGTCCAGTGGCGGTGTATAAGGGTCTGGTCTTCCTCTGGGAGTCCAGTGGAAAGGCTGCCTGTGCTGCTCCAAACCCCAGGTTATATCCAGGTGGGAATGCTCGGCTCCTCCCTCTGGGTGGGACATCTCACAATGGGATGATGAGTCATGGCTGATGGCCCATTAACAGAAGATAATCCAGAGGGAGGAGGCAGGGAACACTGCCACACCTGGTTTCAGATGGTGATAGAATATTTTTTGGGGGCACATCTTACACTGTAACCTAGGACAATAGGCCAGAATATATTAAAACCTTCAAGTTTTTAAATAATAATACATAAAATAAGGAGGTTTCATTGTTATCATGCTAATAAATCCCAATTCATGCATTTGTTTTTCTGCATTTTGTAGGCATTCCTTACAATTGGTACAAGTCTGAAGAGCAACTTAAAGTTGAGATCTGCACATTAATGTGGGACTTCTCATCACTGATTTATTCTTTTAGTATTGCACCCACAATTTGTGTGAGTACACTAAGAAAACAAGTGTACAGACAAAGAATAAAACTGCCTTTGTGAATTTACCGTGAAAAATTCTGTACTTCTGATCAAGTATAATTTCTGGTTTCATAGATGACAAAACTACAGGGACAGAAATACACTGGATACATTTCAGCAGCCTTCCAGTACTAAAGGGGCTGCAAAAAGAGCTGGTGAGGGACGTTTTAAGGGCATGTAAGAACAAGGAGTGATGGCTTTAAACTAACAGGGGGTGGGTTTAGATTAAATAACAGGAAAAAAATATTCCCTGTGAAGGTTGGTGAGGCCCTTGAAGGGGTTGCCCAGGGGAGCTGTGGATGCCCCCTGGAGAAATGTTCAAGGCCAAGTTGGATGGGGCTTGCAGCAACCTGGTCTAGCAGGTCTCCCTGCCAGTGGCAGGGGGTGGGAACAAGGCGAGCTTTAACATTTCTTTCAACCCAAACCATTCTATGATCCTTTGTATAAAATAACACCTTTTTAGCCAAATTAACAACATAAAAGAAGTTATTATTTTACTCGGTACATGCATTAGTTTAAATGGTTTCAATCTCTAACCTTGAATTTTTTGCAGAATTTTAATCTGAATTAAAGCGCCCTAATATTAAAATATCACTTGTTCTGTGGGAATACTAGCCAAAATGAACAATTTACTAAGGGAATCTACTGGGTAACAGATATAAGACGTAGTAACTTAAAGTTTTTGTTGATAGTGGAATTGTTGTACTCCCTGAGGTTTTTTTCTCCCTGGAATTTTTTCCTCCCAGAAGTGTTTTCTGCCTAAACTGAGCCACTGATGGTTGTATGTAATGCCCATTTTTTTAGCCATTCCATCATCTTGTCTTCACAAAGTGTAATGCTGTAGCATTCAGGTGCCAGAGGCATCAGTTCTTACCAAAAACTACTTAAGAAATGTTTTGAAGTCTCCCATTTCTTTTTCTGCCATGTATTCTATTTTTAGTTTTGTGAAGATATATTACTTTATTCCAGTTCTAGAACTACAGATTGCTTTAATTTGATGCAGATCTTACATTTATTACAGATATCTTGATGTTATTTCCTAATGTCAGTTACTTTCACTTCTGTAATTAAAAATGTAATTCCCATCAAGTACCACTTCAGATTTGGTGATTATATTCCCAGTCAATATCTTTTCTGACTCAAAAGCAGGATGCCCAGTCTTAGAGTAATATTGCAGTTCTGAGGCAGCAGCTCTGGTAAGCTTTACTTGATGAACTAATGCTGAACGTCATAGGTAGCTATGTTCAAAATATAAGCCAAAGCCATAACTCGGTATCCACTTAACACAGATTTGCATGGCATCTTGTCCATGCCTGACTTTTTGTCTGTGATATTTTTTTACCTATAATTGTTTCTGAAATTCTAAAAGAATAGCTGAGCTGGAGCTACTGCCAAGAGGTTTTGTTAATCACATCTCAAACAAAGCATTCCTCAGATGATTTTGCCTCCAGGATTCAACTTCGAAGGCATTCTCAGGAGGAGCTGCGGTGCTGTCACAGCACTGTTGAGTCAACAGATGTAGAGCACTTGTTTGATGCATGGATGACTGATCTTCGATTACCACCTTTCACAAAACAAACGAAAACATCTGTTCTTTTATTTATATGTGAGCTTTCCAAGCAGGAGTGTACAATTTTCTTTTGTTTATTTTTGTTGTGTGTATTCTTTTTCCCTCCTGACTCACTGAATCTTCATTGTATGGAAAGTGAAACTTTGAGCGCAGAATGGATTGGGTGATTGCATCTCCCTTCAGGATGTTCTACAGCATGGTGGCTGGTATTTTTTGGTACTTGAAAGTTTATTACCCCCAAAAGATAGCTAAGCACAGAGTTTTAAATTAAATTCTATCCCAAAGATATGGCATTAAGATAATAGTATGATTATTTATTAGCCTATGTTTGGAGCAGACTTAGTTGTTCTGGTTTAGGAAAGAATTCAGGTTTATGAACCTAAAAGCTTCCAAAGTGTTTCCCTGCAGAGAGTTAGTAAATCTTCACAAATATAAAATTACTCAGTCCCTGCACTCCTTTCTGGCATTTTCTGTTGGACAGCTTGGCTCTGTTATGCTGGCCCTCCTAGACCTCAGAATAGTCACATAGAGACTGTGCATAATTTTAGAAGTCTTCAGCATTGAAATCAGAGCCCCTTAGCTGTAAAAAGGATCTGAGAGTTAGATCACAGAATGGCTTGGGTTGGAAGGGACCTTAAAGCTCATCTAGTTCCAAGCCCCTTGCCAAGGGCAGGGACACCTTCCACTAGAGCACCACCCGGAGTGCTGCAGCAATACAAATGCTTCTGTGCACTGACTTGTTCAGTCTCCGCATTTGAGTATTGCTGAATAACTCCATTTAACTGTACTGTAAATATTATTTGTTTTCAAGCAGTTAACCATCTTGAAAACACATCAACATGACTTAGTAAGTATAACACTTGATGAATTTACAAATGAATCTTGGCATAAGGCAAATGCATTTTAACACTGTGGTTTGTATGCATGCTCCCTGCATATTTATTTTCAACTTCCAGTTGATTAGCTGCTTTGTCTTGTGTGCAGAAATGGCCTGTTTAATGCAGTGGGAAGTCGAGTAGAAGCCAGCATTTGTTAATGGATGCTCTGAACAGGCACAGTCAGACATTTTAAATTATTCTAACTAAGCAGGAATTCTAATTTATTTCTAAAGATAGAAGTACAACAACCCAATTACCTAGTTTCCTCACCGAGTGTAATGAGTACAATTAGCATAAAATTGGTCTATAAATTTAATGGACAATTTCTTGTGTGGACATTGAAAACACTAGTAAAAATGTGGCAAGCTGTGTTAGATTCCGTATAGCAACTTGTTCCTACTGGATGCTTCCTTGACAGAAGGCATTACTGTAAAATATCAATCAAATCTGTTCAGTACAAGGAGATTTTAAACTATTGGTTTGTCTTGGGTTGCAATATGTAACCAAAAATTTTATTCTATTTCATCTGTTGAAACCGGTTGAAAGATATTTTCATCTCTTGTAACTCCAGGGGGAAAGAGGGCGGGTGCCTTCTGTTAATGGGTCAATCATTAAAACCAGATGAGGCAGTGCTTCCTTATCTCCTCCTCCACCCATCCTCCTCCAAGGGGATATCACCTGGGAATGAGCCATTTACGGCTCTGCTTGTGACCAATAACATCACATCACCCCATTGGGGAAGGCTCCACTCAGTGGGAGAAGCCGAAGTCTCTCTACCTGCATAAAATCTGCAACTCAGAACACCAGAGCAGCTGGTTTTTCCCACCGGATTCCCCGAGGAAAACTGGACCCATCCTGTCACCACCGGACCCTTCTACAGGATCACCTCTGCTCCAACGGAGCCACATCTGCAGCTCCAGGAGGACTTATTTTGGACTGCTCCCAACACCCTGACCAACAGGGTGTCAGGTCGTATTCTGACCCTGTCAGAGTTTCTGGGATCATTTGTTTGTTGTTGTTCTTTTTTTTTCCTCTGTACCACTATCTTTGTAGTTTGTAATTATTCTTAGTAAAGAACTGGTATTCCTATCCCTACATCTTTGCTTGAAAGCTCCATAATTTCAAAATTATAGCAATTCAGAGGTGGGGGGTTTACATTCTCCATTCCAAGGGAGACTCTGATTTCCCCTGGCAGTCACCTGTCTTCTAAACCAAGACATGGTTCAAACAGGCATGCCAGTAGATTTGAAAGTTCCTTCAATAAGAGAATTTTTGGGCTGGGTTGGCAGTAAGGGTTTTTTTACCTTTTAAAGATGATATTCTGACTAAAAGTTCAAACCTGTAGTCTCTGTGAGGATGTGGCCAGTTCTGTGTGTGTAGCCTTGTAAGAATAGCTGGATCAGTCGTTCTAAATGTAGAATATACACACAGCTGATAATAAAGATAATAAAATACTATTTAATACTCTTGAAAGTGGAAGGGATGCTGGAGTCCCACAGCTGATGCAGAGGTTCTCAAATCATGATTCAGGCTGGTGCCAGCACTTGTGCACTTGGTTGGATGTAACCAGCTGTGGGGCATTTCAGAAGTTCAAGATGATGGAATCCAAAGGATAATTTTCCCTCCCTTCTACAGCTGATTTGTCTATCATGAGGAATTCTCTATGTGAATGTATTTTCATCCAGTACTGTAAACTGAGACAGAGCAAAGTTGCAGTGACCTGCTGAGACTAAAGTGGTGAAAATTAATGCTGTGAGAGAGAACACATGCTTAGAAGAATATGAAGTTTCTTCTGCTTTGTCTGTTCCCAAGAGAGTGAATAAACAAACAAAAAACTCAACCCTGAGGCTTGAAGATTCAGACCAAGTTCTTCTAAGTATATTTTCATGATGGACTTTTGATTTCACCCTAGTGCAAGCTGACATGACTGGAAAGAGAGATAAATGTAAAGGACTTTTGTCTAAAACAAAGTTACCAATCATGAAAATGCTTTAATTCCTTCAGGAGTGCATCCATTTTAAAGGTACTTTTATTGCATTATTCTGTTAAGTACAATGAATAAAATTATAGCTGCGACTGTGAAAATAGCAAGTTATTTCTTGTGCATTAGAACAGCAACTCTCTTAGGGATTTATGCCCTACTATACTTTTCCCTGTCTGATCATTTCATATAACGCACTTGCCTCCCTTCCTCTTTTGCCTTATCACTGAGCAAAAGAAATAGTTTGCAGATTCTGGGCTGCTTTGGAGAGCTGGTGGTACACTGTGTGTACTCTGTAACTAGCAGCCTGCAAAAAAACCCAGGCAGTGTGTTCAATTTACTTGGTTGTAGGGCCATTAAAAGGTATATCTTTACATTTCCAAGATTTAACTCAGGGCAATGTAAATTATTTTATTAAAATATATTAACACATAATTAACGATTCTGTTCTGGGTTAAATCCAAAGAATGTTAATCCTATGGGATTTCTAACTTTGGTTTATTCAAGAAATAGTATTTTAAAGTGGGTGTTTAAAAAATGGGGTTAAGTTCCTGAACTCAATGTGAACCCCACAGCGAGGGGAGAAAAGCACGGAGCAGTCCATTGCTGGCCTCCCTCAAACTGAGCTCTACTCTGCTAAAATAGAAGTTCTTAGGGAGGAGAAATGTTCTTAGGTCTTTTGTTCAGAGAGAGTCACAGAAAAGACAGGTCAAAGTTTTAAATAAATCTCTTGGGAGAGTGTATTCATATCTTACCTGATAAATCAGTGCATCTCTCTTCACTAGTAGCTGAAGGTTAAAGATTTGATTCTCTGATAAGGGTGTTTTGGCAGTAGAACTAATAAGAAATAAAGTATTTTGTTGATCTGTGTAGGAATTTGGGTGTGTTTGACTTGGAATGTGAGAACTGCCTCACTTAATCCTGATTATAGGAATAAAGTCATTCACAGGTATTGCAGGAAGGGGCTGATTTTTGTGGCTGTGCTCACAGGGGTAGCTGCTCCCGAGCCCCAGCAGTGTTCCAGGGCTACCCTCACCTCTGCAAGCAAAAAAATTAAAACAAAAAAATTTGAAAGTTCCCATCTCTGGAGATATGGTCAAGCTGGATGGGACTCTGAGCAACCTGATCTGGCTGGAAATGTCTCTGCTCATTGCAGGGAGGTTGGACCAGGTGGCCTTTAAAAGGCTTTTAAACCCAAACCAGTCCATGATTCTGCAATCCTACTAAGGTGGAAATTATAATGTATTTCTCCCATAAAATGCTTTGTGATTGACAAATTAGAACTAAATGTAAGCACAAAGCAAACCTCTGTTTCCCAAGAAGTTTCAGAAGTTAAAAATATACATATGGGTAAATTTGGGAGTTGGCTGCAAGGTCGGGTAAGTAGAGCAACATTATTGCTTGTAAAAATAATTGTGTTGATTTTTCTCTTCCGTGAATTTTTTTCGGCACAGGCTTTTGCCATCTATTGAAAGCGGAACACTTGTGCTCTGAAATGAATAATTAGCTGTTGAAGTAGGTCTGCACTGTGTCAGTACTGTCTTCCACTTGCCTTCTCTTACGTAACAGAGAAATTGAAACTAAAATGGGGAAAAGTTACTAAATCATATACAGAGGTTTAAGTGAAAATGGGATTATGAGGTTAGGAAGATGCTGCTTGAGAAAGACGCCTTTCCTCTTAGTGTTCTCCTAGTAATCATGTTTTCAACAGGGTTCTTGCAGGACTGAATTTCTGAGCATACTTCATTTAAAAAAATAATAGTAATTTAAACTCTAATATGGTGCCATTAACTGACTATTTCTGCGAAATGGTACCATAAGAAGCAAATCATTTAACAGTAATAAGGACATTAAATTCAGCATTCTATGGACCATATATGGTTTGTATTTTATTAAAACATGCACATGTCATTTTTTTATCATGTACTTTGCATAAATGCTGAATGTGATTACTCTTTTTTGTCTATATTTGCAGTTATAGTCACTTGTATTAAGCTGTTTTGCAACTTGTCCAGCTCTGTGGAATAAAGCTAATTGTGTGTTGCTGTCTATAATTAACATTTTTATTAAAAGGCATAATTATTGATTAAAATAATTATGAAAATCCCTGTTCTGGTGAAGTTTACTCAGCAACGCAGTATAAACTGACCACAGGAGAATGAAGTTTATGATGCAAGGGAAATGTAATTTGGAAAGGTACAGCTCTAATACAGGAATGTGTGTGATAACCATGAAGACCAGTTCACTGAGAACTGGAATAGTGAAGACAAGGGAAGGAAACTAAGGAGAGAAAGATAGCTCATAACCTAAATGTTGAAATTCAAACTCAAAACTAATGAGAGACGGGTTATTACCAGCTCAAGATTTTAAAAAGTCAAGTATCATATTTTTCACTAACCTTCTTTAATAATTTAGATTGCATGTGTGTTTTTCCATTTCATCTTTTCATGCTCTGCCTTCCCCTTTATATGCTGTAGACAACTCTCTGCTAGTCTTTCATTTCCAAGCTGTGTTACTTAGAGGTACTCAATTATATATCACAATGGTGTCTTTCTTTCCATTTACTGAATGACAAGAGTGCATATCATTTCTGCATTGATTCATATGTTAGGTTGCCACAAATGCTTAGGCTTAAGACCTTGACATCAATTCCTTCTCCACAGCCATTTGTGTCACGAAAACTCAATTGTTTGAGCACTCCTGGAAAGTAAATGCAAGAAATGCCCTGATATCATTAAATCAAATTCACTGAAAAATAGAAGAAGGAAAAAAAGGTGCAAAGTGAAGATATACGGCTGCAGATCTGGAGTGTGGTTAGACATGGAGAGAAGCCTTGTAGCCTGCTTGAACTCAGGTATTCTTATTGCTGATGCAGAAATTACTTGCGTGTATAATTTGACAGCAGGTCACACAGCGGTTTGGCTGGAACTTCGACCTCCGGATTGCCAAGTTACTGCAGTTGGTGTCTTCCTTTGCTGCAGGCATTTGTTAGTGAATTTTAAAGCCGCTCTGAGAGGGAGGAAAGGGTACAGCTACAAACAGTGATACCGTAGCTACTATATAAATAATGTCATTGTTCTAAGCAGTCCGAGATAGTTGCAGGGATGGAAGTTTAGGCTCCTGATGAGAGAGCCTCTGCAAAGGAAAGGCAGAAGGCACAAAGAATTGAGGAACAAATCTTAGTCATACTTCCTGTTTGCTCCTTGTTGCTCAGGCCCTGAAGTGCCAAGGTTGCTGAGTGGCTTGAATGTTCTGAGACTTTTTTTCCCAAGTGGAATAAAAGCAGTTCAGAGTAGCACATTTGTTCTGTGTTCAGTTGGAACATACAGGGAGTTCTGAGAGCAAAACCCTTGTTTTGGGACCTGACTCAAGAAAGCATTTTTGCTTCCTCTTCTTGTTACCAAAAATAAAAAGCATTATTAAGCTAATGATGTTTGCAGCTATGCCAGGGAAGCTGTATTGCTTCCATGTGGATTGCACAGAGTATTGACAGAGAACACTACGAAAAGGACTCAAACATGGGGCATTTGGAGAGGAGAGCTAGGAGGGTACCACAGACTAAGGTAAAGCCTAAGATCTCAGTTCACATAAGCGTCAGAGACTTTTGAATCTGAAAATGAAAAGCCTAGGTGTCAAAGGTAAAGAAATGGTAAAAGCAGCTGTCAAGGGTGGCGTGATCAGCAGCTGGATTCCCAATACACCGAAGAATTCAGGGTGGCAAGCAGGAAAAGGAGTACTGTCAAAAGTATCTACTATGGCTTCAGGATCAGAGAGAGAGAGGAAAACAGGTTTATAGAACAACATGAAAGGAAGGCAGATAGGATTCAGCAACAGCTTCGCTAAAGGAGAAATAGGTTTGAGTGTTCTAATGATGGAAAAGAAGGACAAGTTTGAATGAGGGGAAGGGATCTGACAAACTTGAAACTTTCTGTTAGTTATCTGGAGGTGACAAGGCACACCTTTGATTCTGGTGCTAAAAAGAGTACAGCCAGCAGATATTTAGATCACTCAAAGGCAGAAATGACTTTTGGAAATACTGAGAATAGGTGATGTCATTTAGGTGAAAGAGGCAAAATGCACCAAAAGAGGCTGCTGGAGAGGGAAATCTGTCTTTTTATCAGCTTATTCAATCAGATTAAGTTTTAGGAGGAGAAGTAGTTATTCCTTCTCCTTTCTTCTTTGACATTATATAGGTTGATAGGTGCAGTCATTGAAAATATTTTAAAAGTTATGAAGATAAGATTTGGACTTTTGTCATCTTGGTCACTCAGATATGTTAAATTTCAGTGAAGGGAAGGAAAAAGTACATTGTAGATTGAAAAGGACTAGAAGTAGTAGAGCAACAGGAATTACTTTGCTATACAAACACTGAAAAGGTTTTGGAGAGAGGTTGACTGGAACAGGTTCAGTGATGAAGGTGAGAGGCTGAAAATGAGACGAGTCGGCGTGGAGAGTGGTGTAGGCTGACTCCTACTCCTACTCTATGTGAAATTCATGGTCAGCTCAGTATTTCTTGGCACTGTGAAAAAGGTTGAGTTTTAATGCCTAGGAGGTGAGGGGGAAATAAATTTCCTCTCCCAGAGAGGATGAAAACCGACTCCTGTGGCTGCTACTACCTGCCAGAGAGTGAGTAAATCTGCAGCCGTTGTAGACAAGAAGTCAGATGCAGTGCCATGGCAACTGCTCTGAGACCAAGCAAGTCTGCCTCTTCTTGCTTTCTTATGTTATGCTTTTTCCATCCCATTGGTCTGAAAGGTTATTTATCTTTTCTCTCCCTCCCCCCCAGTAATTGCTTGCTTTGGTAATAGTGCATAAAAATGAGGGAAGACGTCATTCAAATTGTTAAGGAAAGATAAGAACACAGGGATTAACTCACTTGAGAAGGCATCAACAATACTGATAGCTTTTAACGGACAGATAAGAAGGTATGTTTCTGTTTTATTAATAAAACCTTTTCCTCAGTACAGTAGTAAAGTAAGTCTGTCAGTAGGATTGATTTAAGGGTACAGGTGAGGAAGTACTTCAGGATATCTGTCTTCTGTTGGCAGCTTCATACATGTCCTAGGTTACAGTGT
>WEIT01042012.1:735-16272 GCA_013389985.1 Dryoscopus gambensis | reverse complement strand
TGCCCCCAGATCGTGGAGTTGGTGTCGTCGCTGCGAAGGACAAGGACAGAGCGGCTGTCAGCACCCGGGGGGGCTCAGAAGCCCCCTCCCATCGCCGGGGAAGGGGCTTGGCACCGCGGGGGGACAAACGAGTGGATTTTAGGGCCGGAGGGGAACTGGGACAGCGGTGACCCCAAGAAGGGAGAAGCGGGAGGAAAGGAGAGGTGGCTGCGCCACGGGAAACCTCCAGCAGGAGGGACCCCAAACCGAGCCCCCCGCTCCCCCCACCCTCAGCCGAGCCCCCTCCCCACCCCACGCGGGCTCCGGGCAGGGCCGTACTCGATGAAGAAGATTCTCCCGTCCCCGCAGACGCCGTAGGTCCACCTGCCCGGCAGGTCCAGCCACTCGATGTCATCGCCCATGGGGGTGGCACGGGGGGCTCGGGCCNGGCCCCGAGCGGCCCCGCGCAGCCGGCGGGGGCAACGCCCGGCTCGGGAAGCGCCCAGCAACGAGTCCCGGTCTCTCCCCAGGAGCAAAGGCTCGGCTCAGCCCTTCCACCCCGGCTCTGCTCGCTGCGAATTACCCGGGAGGGAGGGAAAAGGAAAAAAAAAAAAAAAAAAATCCCCGGCCAAACCCATGGAGTTTAACCCCCTCCGAGCCGCGGTGCGCGGGGCACCCTCCCCGCCCTCGCCGTGACTCTCCGGGGCCAGCTCGTCACTGCTTCCTCCGCTGCCTACTCGCTGTAATTACCATCAATTAACTCGAGGTGAGTAATTATGGAGTTGTTACTTCCCTCTCCTGTTCGTTGGGAACAATGTCGGATTCTTCTGCCCCGTGTGATCTCGCAGCCAAGCCGTATGTAGGGCACCCTGATGATTATCTGCGGCACTTCTGGGGCTGCCCACTGGGTATTTTCTCTCGCAGCCGTCAATTAAATGTCTTTTAAGGCCAAAGGTGGGGTCTGGGAGGCACCTGGGCCGCTGATTGAAGGAGCCAATTTGCCCTCCTGCCTCAGCGGCGCCTTTGCAAAGCTGCTCGTGGCACCAGCCGGGAGATGCGGGCTCGGGAGAGGCCTCAGAGGTGGAGAAGAAGGGGAAAAAAAAAAGTTTTCCTGGTTCCCAAAACCTCCCTGGTTCCCAAAGCGGGGATTTCAGGATCCTTAGGGTTGGGAGAGATCTCCAAGACCAAGCTGAACGTTTGACCGAGCACCACCACGGCCACCGAGCCATTTCAAGGTTTCTCCTGCTGAGCTGAAGCTCAGCCCCCACATCAGAGCAGTTCCCCGCCGGGATTTGGGGAAACCAGTTCCCCCGAAAGCTTTTCCCGGCGTTCTTTGAACCACTGGCTGAGCAAAACACGTCTGGTTGGTCCCTTTGGGCGAGCAGCCGGCGGGACCCTGGCGCTGCCACCGTCCCGGGCATCGTCTCACCTGGCACAGCTCCATTTCCTGGCTCCCGGGAGTTGTTTCACCCGGAAAAATCTCTGTTTCCTGGGAAAAACATTTGGCTGCAGTCCATGGGGGATGCCCAGGGCTGCGAGCTGAGGGTGGTGAGCACACCCTCAGACCCCCGCGCTGCACTCCCGGCGGGTTCAGAGCAAAAAAAATTCCCAAGAAATTTTGGGGATCTCGGCTCCTTGCCTGGGCGTGGGCTGGCCCCGGCCCAAAGCGACACCGCGGAGGTGCCACCTTCTCCTGGTGTCACCAGCCCTGGGCCCTCGCTCGTGCCCAGGGGAACTCCCTGATGTGCCCCGAGATTGGGGAGGTCACGGAGCAGCCCAGGGAGGCGGCGCTGCTCCCGCGGCCCGGAACTCCTCGGGAATGCAGCAGCGGCTGCTTCATCCCACGGCAACCCAAATCCGCCCGCACGGAACCCTTTCCGCCGTGGTTTTGGGGAGCCCTGGTGGAGATGGTTGGGGGCAGCAGGGCAGGAATGGTTTTAGGAAGTCGAGGGCAGCAAGAGGCTGCTCCTAAAATGCCCTAAGCCCTCTGCAGGCTCTGTGGGATGAGGTGGGATCCGGCACCGCCGGGATAACCACGGAGCTCCTGGGAAGGGCGGCTCCTCCAGCCACCGCTGCGGAGCTTCAAGGACAAGGTTTTATTCACGGAATCATGGAATTTTCGGAGTTGGGAGGGATCCATAAGGATCATGCTGTCAGCTCCTGGCGCAGGATATCCCAAATCCCGCCCTGTGCATCCCTGGGAGCGTTGTCCGAACGCTCCCGGAGCTCCGGCAGCCTTGGGGCCGTGCCCGTTCCCTGTTCAGGGCCCAATATTCCGGAGGAAGAACTTTTCCCAGAATGGGATAATTTGTCCCCCTGGTGCTGCATCAGGAGCTCGCTGTGCCCATCCCTCCCCTTCCAGCCCCGGGATGAACCTCTCCAATTATCCGGAGTATCCAATAACTCCAGAGAATGTGGGATCAGGGTCCAGGCCGGATGAGCTCATCTGATCCTAAAGGACTCCCTTCCTTCTCTAGCGACCCCCAGGGAGGGATGAATTTCCCTGACCATGAATAGGCAGCAACTTTTCCATGGGAATCGCTGGGAATGGGCTCATCAGGCACACCGGGAAGGAGACCTGGGATGAACCACGCTGAGGTTTTTGTAGGACCTTCAGCCAACAACCCTGAGCAGCTCCAGGCTCTCCCCTGCCAGGGGAATAAATCAGCTTTTACTGCTCCCCACAGGGGAATTCCTTTCCCTCTATTTCCTTCTGTCTTAATCCAATGGAAATCCAACAGGGAAATACCAGCGGGGCTTTTTGTTTTCATGGAATCCCAGACTGGTTTGGGTTGGGAGAGACCTTAAAGCTCCTCCAGTGCCACGGGCAGGGACATTTTCCATATCCCAGGATGCTCCAAGCGCCATCCAAGCTGGCCTGGGACACTCCCAGGGATGGAGATCCGCTGTTATCCGCAGGGATCCATCCCTCGGGTGGCGTTGCCGTGATTCCCGTGCGCACACGAATCCCAAACTCCCACCCTCCCCATCCATCCGTGACCGTGCTCCAAATCCCTCGTTTTCCCCCCAAAGAAGGAGCAAGATGGAGAAGTGGAGGGATCCGGGATCGAGGGAAATAAATCGGGAGCTCAGGCTGGAGCCGGTTCAGGGTTGTGGTGATGCCCCAATTCCATCTCCTCTCCAAGAGAGGCGGATTTCCCTCCTCTTCCCGGGATAACAAAAGCCTTGGGGACACCAGGGAGAGGAAGGGCACAGCGGGATGAGCGGGGATGTGTCCTGCAGGAAGATCCACGGCCTTGGATGCCGGTTTGGGGACGAGGATTTTGCCGCCAGCAGGAGCAGCCCAGCACCGAGGTCCCCACGGAGAAGCCACCAGCTGCCACCTCCTCCTCCTCCTCCACCCGCACCATTCCAAGCCACGGTGGGACCAGGGAACAAAGGGAGGGGAGCCCCTGGAAAAGGGATTGGCGGCGGGGTGACAGCGGCCCGGAGGACACCGAGCCCGCGGTGACCCCGCCGAGGGACACCGAGCCCGGCCGGGGCCGTTTCCCGCTGGCAGCCGTGGCTCAGGCACCAGGAATGTCACAGAACCGGGCACAAAGGGGCGGTTGTCGCTCCCGCCCTGGATTTTCCCATCCCAAAGCTCATCCAGGGGATGGGAGGAGCCGGCTGGGAGCGGGGCGGCACCTCGGGGACAACCTCAGCGGGGGCGGCGGCCTCGGCGGCGGCCGCGAGTCGCGCACGGTTCTGGCACCACCTCCTGGAGAAAAGATTCTCGGGGAAAAAAACCGGGAATGCGGCCGGAGAGAGAGGGACGCAGGTGCTGCCGCTGGCCCCGAGCGGTGTCCCCAGGACGCGCCTTGTCCCCTCCTTGACTGGAATCATGGAATGGTTTGGATCGGGAGGATTTAAGGATCATCGTTAGGGAATCCAAGCCCCGTCCAACCCGGCCTCGGACACTTCCAGGGATGCGGCAGCCAGGGATTGTCTGGGAATTCCGTGCCAGGGCGTGCCCAGCAGGGTGTCCCTGTCACCCCAGATGTGCCCCTGTCACTCCAGGTGTGCCCCTGTCACCCCAGATGTGTCCCTGTCACCCCAGGTGTGCCCCTGTCACCCCAGATGTGTTAATGTCACTCCAGGTGTGCCCCTGTCATTCCAGATGTGCCCCTGTCACCCCAGCTGTGTCCCTGTCATTCCAGATGTGTCCCTGTCACTCCAGATGTGTCCCTGTCATTCCAGATGTGCCCCTGTCATTCCAGATGTGTTCCTGTCATTCCAGATGTGTTCCTGTCACCCCAGGTGTGTCCCTATCACCCCAGATGTGCCCCTGTCACTCCAGATGTGTCCCTGTCATTCCAGATGTGTTCCTGTCACCCCAGGTGTGTTCCTGTCGCTCCAGATGTGCCCCTGTCATTCCAGATGTGCCCCTGTCACCCCAGATGTGCCCCTGTCACTCCAGACGTGTCCCTGTCATTCCAGATGTGTCCCTGTCACTCCAGATGTGCCCCTGTCACTCCAGACGTGTCCCTGTCATTCCAGATGTGTCCCTGTCACTCCAGATGTGTTCCTGTCACTCCAGATGTGCCCCGTCACTCCAGGTGTGTCCCTGTCACTCCTCCCCCTGCTCCAAGGTCCCAGCTGGACGCCAGGCTGGGAACTCCACAGCCACAATCCCGGGATATCCGCTCCCTGCCGGCATTCCCAGCTGGAGCAGAGAGCAGGAATCACCTCAGGCGAGCGGGAGTTGCCGAGGAAAAACCGGAATTGTCTCCTGTTCTTTCGGCCTGGTTGTGAATTCCTCGGGGTTTGGGGGTGGTGCCAGGGAATGCTGGCGGGTGCTGCTCCCTGGATCATTCCCGGTGGGAATGCTGGGGCCTGGACACGCAGGGAGCAGATCATCACCTCTGATCACCCATCCCAGGGACGCATCCACCCAGGAAACTCCAAGCCCTGGTTTCCATGGCTCCCGGAACCCAGCGCGGAGCGATGCCAGCAGAACACCCTCCCAGCTCCGGGACTGGAATGTTTTCCAGCCGGCTCTGCTTCCCTCTTTGCCAGCGCCTCGTTCCACCTCAAATCCCACCCAAATCATCCCAGCGGCCCGGAGCAGCCCGGGGTGAGGATCGGGAATTGCTGCTGAATCCCAATGTTCTGCCGGGCTTTGTTCCTTGCCGGCGCGCAGAGGGAGCTGGGCCCGGATCCCAGGATCCCGAGATCCCAAAGTTCCGGCAGCCAGGGGCTGCGCTCTGCATGCAGAGAGGGCTCGGGCGGCCGGGATTTGCTGCTCCCGGGGAGGTGATTTGTCTTGGGATAGGGAAGGGAGCAGGACAGGACAAGGGGAAGGGAAGGGAAGGGAAAGGAAAGGAAAAAGGGGAAAGGAAAGGAAAAGGGGGGAAGGAAAGGAAAAGGGGGGAAGGAAAGGAAAAGGGGGGAAGGAAAGGAAAAGGGGGGAAGGAAAGGAAAAGGGGGGAAGGAAAGGAAAAGGGGGGAAGGAAAGGAAAAGGGGGGAAGGAAAGGAAAAGGGGGGAAGGAAAGGAAAAGGGGGGAAGGAAAGGAAAAGGGGGGAAGGAAAGGAAAAGGGGGGAAGGAAAGGAAAAGGGGGGAAGGAAAGGAAAAGGGGGGAAGGAAAGGAAAAGGGGGGAAGGAAAGGAAAAGGGGGGAAGGAAAGGAAAAGGGGGGAAGGAAAGGAAAAGGGGGGAAGGAAAGGAAAAGGGGGGAAGGAAAGGAAAAGGGGGGAAGGAAAGGAAAAGGGGGGAAGGAAAGGAAAAGGGGGGAAGGAAAGGAAAAGGGGGGAAGGAAAGGAAAAGGGGGGAAGGAAAGGAAAAGGGGGGAAGGAAAGGAAAAGGGGGGAAGGAAAGGAAAAGGGGGGAAGGAAAGGAAAAGGGGGGAAGGAAAGGAAAAGGGGGGAAGGAAAGGAAAAGGGGGGAAGGAAAGGAAAAGGGGGGAAGGAAAGGAAAAGGGGGGAAGGAAAGGAAAAGGGGGGAAGGAAAGGAAAAGGGGGGAAGGAAAGGAAAAGGGGGGAAGGAAAGGAAAAGGGGGGAAGGAAAGGAAAAGGGGGGAAGGAAAGGAAAAGGGGGGAAGGAAAGGAAAAGGGGGGAAGGAAAGGAAAAGGGGGGAAGGAAAGGAAAAGGGGGGAAGGAAAGGAAAAGGGGGGAAGGAAAGGAAAAGGGGGGAAGGAAAGGAAAAGGGGGGAAGGAAAGGAAAAGGGGGGAAGGAAAGGAAAAGGGGGGAAGGAAAGGAAAAGGGGGGAAGGAAAGGAAAAGGGGGGAAGGAAAGGAAAAGGGGGGAAGGAAAGGAAAAGGGGGGAAGGAAAGGAAAAGGGGGGAAGGAAAGGAAAAGGGGGGAAGGAAAGGAAAAGGGGGGAAGGAAAGGAAAAAGGGGAAAGCAAAAAGGGTAAAGGAAAGGAAAAGGGGGAAAAGAAAAAGGGGAAAGGAAAGGAAAAGGGGAAAAGGGGAAAGATAAAGGGGGAAAGGGAAAAGGGGGAAGGAAAAAGGAGGAAAGGAAAGGAAATGGAGAGGAAAAGGGGGAAAGGAGAGGAAAAAGGGGGAAAGGAAAGGAAAAGGGGGGAAGGAAAGGAAATGGGGGAAAGGAAAAAGGGGAAAGGGGAGAGAACAGCTCCTTCTCCACGGGCACATTCCCACAGCCTGAGGTTTTGCTGGATTAAAGAGAGGAGCTTTAGATGCGATATTGGGAAGGAATTCCTCCCTGGGAGGGGCTGGGACGGAATTCCCAGAGAAGCTGTGGCCGCCCCATCCCTGGAAGTGCCCAAGGCCAGGCTTGGAGCAACCTGGGACAGGGGAACGGGGTGGAACTGGGGGATCTTTAAGGTCTCTCCCAACCCAACCCAACCCATTCCATGATTTTCTGGCAGGAAGCAGCAAGAGGGAGGTGGAGCAGACCGTTCACGTGCCTCGGGAAAACATCCCACGTGCCATCCCAAAAAGAAACCCCGGCCAGGAAAGCAGCGCCCACCCAACCGGAGAGCAGCCGGAGTTTTTATCCCGGCGAGGGATGGATGCTCCCAACAACTCCAACCCTTTATTCCCTCAGGATTTATCCCCTCCCAACTGGAATAACCCTTGGATTAAACCCCGCTCAGAGCCCGGAGGGGCTGGAACGCTGAGGGCTCCCCCTGGAACCCGGCAGAATTCCGCATCTCTGCCTTCTCCCGCCTCCCAGCTCCACAAAAAACTGTTTTTTTGGGATCAAACCAGAGAAGCAGGAATAATTCTCCTCCGAGTGCAGCCTGGTGCTGACGGGAGAAAGAATTCCCAGCGGGATCTGCGTGTTCCGGGGGCAGCTGGATGCGCTGCCGAGCCCCGGGCAGCGTTCCCTGCGCTCCAGCTGTGCCACTCCCAGGTTTTCCCTGTGTGGAGAAATCCCAACGTTCATTTTTTAGGCAGGTTTTAGAGGCAGCGAACGATTCAGAATTTAAATTCCTCATATCCGTTTTTTTTTTCAGGAATGCTGCAGGGAATTCCACGTTTTTCCTTGTTTATCCCGGCGGTTTTTTATCCTGATACTCAGGAAAACCAAGCCCGGTTTTCCTGATTTGGGGATTTTCCGATTTAGGGATGAACAAGGTGAAAACGTGAGGGGGAATCTCGGATTGTGCTCCAAGGTGGGAATTCTGAGCGACGCCTTTTTTTTTAAGGAATACACAACCCGGAACTTGGAATTTCCTCCCCAAACTCACCCAGCATTCCAGAGATTCCCAGGGCACGACCCCAGGCGGAGCAGAGCCCTGGGCTGACACCGAGCCCGCTCCAAAGCGAGGTGGCAGCGGGAGTTTTTGGTCGAGTCCCAAAAATCCTTCGTCCCATTCCCTGGGAATGCCTGGAAAAATCCAGGAAAAATCCTGGAAAAAATTCTCCACCCCCGATTTTGGGGCACAAAGCACTTCCAGCCTCCTCCTCCCCAGCTGCTGCTGCCAGGAATTCCGGCTTCATGGGAGCGCCAGCGATGGAATTCCCTGCTCTGAAACCCACGGGAATGCCAAACACAACCCAAGAAATCCCAGGATTTCGCAGCTTTTCCCCCCCAAATTTTCCCGGATCGACCCCGATTTATGTTGCAAATCTCTTTTATTACAACGCACAGATTAGTCCCGAACAGTTTCTTATGTACAGAAATAGAACTTTAGGTAGAAAAAAACCCAACAGAGCGGCCACGAACCAAGGAAAATCCATAGAAAGCCAGATCCGACTCTTCCCGAAATGATACAAAAATAAAATCTGCCCATCACAGTTTTGATTCAAACCCCTCCGAGCGCCGCTTTCACCCTCACCCCGCGCATTTTAAGGAATTTTAGAGGCGGGAACAGGGGGAATGCCGAGCTCTGGGATGCTGGGGGATGGATTTTGTGTTAATTCCGTTTCCCGATGGATTACCCGGAAAACAGGAGGTTGGAGAGAGGGGGGGGAAAAGCTCATCCGAGCAGCGGGAATGCCGGACGCGCCGCGGGATGGATAAAAAAATCTCATTTTCCCAAGGTTTCGGCCCTTTGGAAGCGGCAGCTGCTCCTTATTTCGATGCCATCTCTCCGTTTTCCCGAGCCAACGCCGGCAGCTGTCGATTCCCAGCGCTCCCAAGGCTCTCCCGAGCACCAAGAAATCCGAGTTGTCCGCGAGGAACCGGAGCACCGCGTCCCCAAAGATCCCAGGAATCGGGAGATCCGTGGGGGGGGAAAAAAAAATGGAATTGGGAGATCCGGGGAAAAACGAGGGCGTTTTCCCGGGAGCGCTCGGGATCGCCAGTGCCACCGAGGAGGAACCCACACTTTTTTTTCCTCTTGGAATTCCGCTTTTCCTCCCTTAAATTAAGAAGCAGATCCAATGTGAGACAGCAAAATCCTCAAAAATTCCACTTAAAAGCGGATTTGAGGGTGAGATTTAAATTTTCCTCCTGGAGGAAAGGAGAATCCGATTTTTTTGGGGGGATGGAAAATGGCGTTGCGGCTGGAATGCTGCTGGAATTTGGGCTGTACTTGAGGTTTCCACAACTCCAATTTAATGAATCCCCTAAATTTTGTAACTGCACCACAGAAAGGTGACTTTTCCACTCGAAGAAGCCACTTCCTGCAAGAAAATTAAAGGAGAAACCCAAAAATTCTGGGATTTTTCAAGTCAGGATAAAGCAGGGATAAAGAATTTTCTCTCTGTAGTTTTCTTTCAAATTAAAACCTGAATTAATTAAGGATAAAATTAAAGCAGGTTTAGGTTTTTTCCTCTACCAGAGGGAAATGATTCTGGCCAGCTGAATAAATAATTGATTTATTCACCCAACTCTGTGCAAACATTGGAATTTTTCCATTTTTATTCACTTGTGTGACCTGCTGGGAAAATTCCCACCCCAACCTCCAGCTCCAATCCCCCTTTCCCCTCAATGATTTTCACTCGAATAATTTAATGTTTTAAATTAGGAATATAAATAAAAGAGTTTTCTCCTCCCACTGAAATGTTTTTGGTGACCCCAGTGCAGACACACGGAGTTAATACTGATTTTTGGGGAAGGAAATGGGGAATTTTTGCCTTAAATTTCCTTAAATCCAAGATAATTCTCCTTCAAATTATCAGGACAAGCAGGCTGGATATAAAAATTCATTTCGGTCCCTCTCCCAAAGCAGAATTACAGCAAAGATTAATTAAATAATTAGGGAATTTTCCTCCCTGAATTCAAGCATCATCCACGGCCTCATTAAGTACCTCAAAGCTTTAATTATTGATTGGGATGAGGCATTTCCTCGCCCTGAAAGCCAAGGAGTTTGGTGCACGAGCAGCCAGAACCCTCTGGAATAACCCTGGAGAAGGGAATGATTTCAAATCCATCAAACCAGAGGGGTTGTGACGAGCCCGAGGCGTCCCCAGCGCTCCCAGCTGGAATAATCACGCCTCAAAAAGCTCCAGGAACACTCCCAACACCCGATTATTCCCTGCAAAAAACTGGGGAAAATCCCTTAAATCCAGGGATTTTTAAACAACGAGGCTTTTGCAGAAGTCAGAAAAGATGGAGAAGCACACACGCACACACACACACAAAAAAAACCCCAACCACCAGCACATCCCTCAGGGAATTTTAAATCAAAACTGCAATTCCAGGGAATAAACCCCATAAATATTTCCTTCAAAATCCACCAGCACATCCCTCAGTTTTTTTTTGGCCTTTTTTTTGTGTTTTTTTCTTTTTTCTCCAAAGTGCAAAAATCCCAACTGAACAGTCCCCGCTTCCCAAGGTACGGCAGGAAAAGGCAATTTTTTTGGGAATGGATGGAACCCCAAGCAGTCCGGTTCTCTCAAGTGCTAATTAACAGGAATGCAATCAGAGCGCCCTCGCCCTTCAGGGAGCTCCAGGGATTTCATCTGCACGGCAAAAGGGGAATTTATGTGTTCAATATTGAAGTGGGAAAAGGGGAGAACCCCGCTTTTCCTCCCCGCTCCAGCACGCGCGGCTGCCACTCCTCACCCAGATTTCATGAATTCAGAGGGGTCACGCGACTCCCCGGAGGTCGAAGGCGCTAGAAGGGGTCAGTCCTGTGGGAAAGGGATTCCTGGAGCCTGCGGAACACCCTCTGCCGGTGCTCGGCGCTCAGGCAGTGCCCGATGGCTGCCTCGGTGTCGCGGATGCGCCGGTGGAAGCGGCAGCCGTCCCGCGCCAGCTCCTCCCAGGGGCCGCGGCGCTCCTCCTCGCCGCTGATGTAATACTCGGTCACCTCCTCCCGGAACGTGACCTGGCAAACACAAGGACTCGGGTCAGCAACCCTCACCGAAGCTGAAGTTTGGGGTTTGAAATGGAAGTTGTTGGATGGTGGAAGGCGCTGAAAGGCGCAGGGGGTTCTCTGAGGGCACGGCCGGGTGGGATTTGGGGAGGGATTCCCGGCGGGGCTGGGGTGGGATTGGCAGAGAAGGTGTGGCTGCGCCATCCCTGGGAGTGTCCCAGGCCAGGCTGGAGAGGGCTCGGAGCCCCCCGGGATATTTGGGAAGGTGTCCCTGCCCGTGGGAATGGGCTGAGCCTCCGTCCCGATCCGTTCCGGGGTTGTACATTCCAGAAGGAAGCTCCGTGTGCAGCTCACAATTCCCGGGGAGAGAGGGTGGGATCCCCAAACAGCTCCTGCTTCCCTNAAGGAAAAAAAGGAAAAAAAGGAAAAAAAGGAAAAAAAGGAAAAAAAGGAAAAAAAGGGATCCAAAGAGGGATCCAAAAATGGATCCAAAAATGGATCCAAAAGTGGATCCAAAAGTGGATCCAAAAGTGGATCAAATGGCAACCCGGGATAGTGGAAACTGTCCCTGCCCGTGGGATTGGACAATCCCTTCCAACCCAAACCATCCCAGGATTCCATGTGCTGGCTTAGATGGGATTTTGGGAATAAATCCCTCCCTGTGAGGGCGGGGAGGGGCTGGGATGGAATTCCCAGAGAATCCGCGGCTGCCCCTGGATCCCTGGGAGTGCCCAAGGCTGGATGGGGCTTGGAACAAGCTGGGACCGTGGGAGGTGCCCTGCCCATGGCAGGGGCTGCGATGGGATGATCCTTGGCGATCCCCAAACCCAAACCATTCCATGAGTCTATAAAAAAATCCCAGTCTCAGGATTCCTGACTCATTCCCAGAGAATCCGTGGCTGCCCCTGGATCCCTGGGAGCGTCCCAGGCCAGGCTGGAGCACCCTGGGATGGTGGAAGGCGTCCCTGCCCATGGAACGGGATGAGTTTAACGTCACTTCACCCCCAAACCGGCTGGAATTCCAGGATTTACTCCCCATTCCTGCCCAAAATATTTCACCCGCAGCTTTAAAACCACCCAGCTGCTGGCTTGCCTGGACTAAAACACTCCTTGGTTACTCCAGAGCTACTCCAGGCCACCCCCGAGGCCTCCGTGAGCCCGCACGGCGCTCCCCGGGCTGTAACCTCGGCCGGGGCCGTGCCAGGACACTCCAGGCTGGGAATGCGCTCCACGAAAAGGGCCGGGATTGCTGCGGGTTACGTAACAACACCCCCCAAAAACAGAAAAAGCAGAAGGGCTGGTGAGTCAAGAGCCCCGTGAGTCACCACGGGAACAGATAAGGAGGGAACGCTCAGCCCCTGCGTGGACTGGAACCGTCCCTCCCTCTCTCCAGCTGGGCTGGAATCCCGGGGTGCGAAGTTCACGAAAGGAAATTGAAAAATGTTCACACAAAACCCGTCACTTTTGTTACTTTGGACAGCTATTTTAAGTAAATAAAGCTATTTTAAGTAAATAAAGGAACTTACAGGCTCAGGATTGCCACTTGGCAGTGTTTGGACTAAGGCTGTGGCAAGGATTTAAGTCGGAGTTAAACCCAGCTTGTTTCAGGCTCCTCCTGAGCTGTTTGTGCCCTTGAGAGCTGTGAAAAGGCACAAACTGCACTGCTGGCACCTCTGAAAGCAGGATTGACTCCCCAAAACAAACCCTGCTGCGGGATAAACACTCCTGGAAGCAGGAAAAAACATGGAAATGCACAAAAAACTGCGCTGCTCCACTCCTAGGGTTTATTAACACACCTCGCTCACGCTGGCACAGCGAGCGGGGTGTTTGTGGCACAGGCAGCTCCCAACCTTCCCAGGAAACAGGAAAATATGGGATCCCAGAAGGGTTTGGGCTGGAAAGGACCTTACAGGCTGGGGACGGTGTGGCTGGACAGTGCCCAGGCAGAAAGGGACCTGGGGGTATGGGTTGATAGCCGGCTGGACATGAGCCANTCCTATCCCCACCTGTATGGAGCGGCGATTTGGCTGTCAGGAGTAGGTGCTCCTCTGCTCAAGGAGCTGCTGTGACCTCATCGCTCTCTACACCTCCCTGAAAGGTGGCTGCAGGCAGGGGGGCTTGGCCTCTTTCACCACGGCGTGACAGAACGAGAGGACACAGCCTCAAGCTGCGCCAAGGGAAATACAGGTTGGATATTAGGAAAAAGTTTTTTACAGAGAGGGTGATAAAGTACTGGAATGGACTGCCTGGGGAGGTGGTGGAATCACCGTCCCTGGATGTGTTTAAAAAAAGCCTGGATGTGGCACTGGATGCCATGATCTAGGTGAGGTGTTAGGGCACGGGTTGGGCTCGATGATCTTGCAGGTCTCTTCCAACCCAGACCTTCTGTGAATTCTGTGAATTTAAAGCTCATCCCATTGCACGGGCAGGGACACCTCCCACTATCCCAGGCTGCTCCCGGCTGGCCTGGGACACTTCATACCCAAGGACAGGATGAAGAAGTGACTCCGGGAATGATCAGCGGTCGAGGATGCAGAAACCCACTGATCCCAAATACCCGCGGGAGCAGCGCCAGCAGGTCCCACGTGCAACAAACACTCCCCAGCTTTTATGGCTTTAGGAGCGCCAATATCGCGGGATTCCAGGCGGGAACGGCCTCGAGCTGCAGGAATGACCCCAGAAATTCCCGGGATACCTCAGGACTGAGCTCTGCTGCAGCACCTGCTCCGGGAGCTGTTACATCAGCCCATCCCCACCTTGCAGCCTTTTTACATCAGTCTGAGCCAGCCCGGGGCACAATTCCCGAGGCTCTGACGTCATTTGGGATGTTGCAGCCAGCTCATCCCTTCTTTCACCACGCCACGGGACCGCCAGGAGCACCCGGGCTGAGAATTCCCCCTGCACCCGCAGCTCTGGGACTTGGGAGCGCTCTGAATTAATTATTAATCTAAATTAAGGGAGAAAAATAAATATATCTGCTGTAAAAACACTAAAGAATTGAACGTATCTTCTATTTGCATGATTTGTTCCACCATTCCTCATCCAGATGTTTGAGGTACCCGCCCTGAACATCTGCAGCACCACAAAAATTTAGGACAAATTCCTATTTATCTGCATCCTAGTACAGGATTTGGGCATTGAATACCTCAAAAAATCAAATAACGCTGCCTGTTTGGGCTCAAAAGTCCCGGTTTTGATGACGTCACTTCTATAAATAACTGCTATAAATAACTACTCTATAAATAACTATATATATTAAAAATATAATAATATTTAATATTCTTTTAAATGGAAACGGGAATATTGGGATAATTTGCACGGAAACTTGAGTTTACTCCAGAACACAGAACAAGCCCCGCTTGGGTTTTAAAAAAAGTCCTAAAAATTCTTTCGGTTTAAGGTCCTAAATAACTTCCTTTTAACAGAAACCGGTGCTTTCCAGGGAAACTCCTCACAGCCCTGGAATTTCTCAGGGAAAAATTTACACCCCAGCCCTGGGGTTTCTCGGACGTCGAAACCGCAAGAGGAACAGAACAAAAATTACTCAAAACGGGAAGCGAACTTGGGGAGTTTACAGGAGAAACCCTCTGCCCCGGTGTCTCAAGATTTCCCATCACGTGCCGAGGATGAGGCACAGCATTCCAGGGAAATTACGAGCGCGTACGGAAGCTCCCATCTGGAATGCTGGTAACAAGTGACCTCACCCCCGGCTCCCCGCTTGGCGCAGCGTGGGCTCGCCGTGGGTTTGTTTGTCTGGTTTGTTTTAAAAAAACAACAAACCCCAAAACATAAAATTAGGAGGGAAAAAAATCCGTACCTTTTTCCGCTTGGAACTGGCAGTTTTCTCCCCGCACAGGATCCCGCGCTGCCCCAAGTCGGGGAGCGCGGGGTTGTGTTTTTCCAGCTGCCCCCCGCACACGGTGAAGGGCTCGGCAGGGCTCGGCCCCTCTGCCCCTCCGGGACCCGGCGTCCCTTTCCTCTCCGCTGTCTGAAAGGCCGCCGTGAAATGCAAGGGGTTGTAGGGATCGTCCGAGCTACAAAACGAGTTCCAGAGTTTCAAGCTCTCCGCCTCATCCACGCTGTCACAGTCCCACTCGTCCTCCTCGGAGCTCGGGGAGCCCTCAGAGGACTCTGCCCACGAGTCTTCCTCCTCCTCCTCTTCCTCTTCTTCCATGTCCGACATTCCCTTTCCCGGATCGCTGGAAGACGTCTGGATGGTGGCTGTGAAGTTCTGGGGGTTGTAGGGATCCAAGCTGTAGAAGGAATTCCACAGATGAAGCCTCTCCCCGTCCTGGCTGCCGGCGTCTGAGTCCGAGGGCAGCTCTTCGCTGTCAAACCCGTCATCATCATCATCATCACCCTCATCCCAGTCTTCCTCATCCTCACTCTCCTCCCCACTGGATACTCCCCCGATGATATAATCGATTAATTTATTCGCACAGGCAGGTCTGGACGAAATCGGGAAGTTCTGCTCTGTTTCCGAGTCCTCACCCTCCTCTGCGGCCAAGGCTTCCCCCTCCTCAGCCGCCTCCCGGAGCCCCTCCTGTTCCCCGGGGACACCTCCAGGCTGTCTCCCGGCACCCTCGGGCTGCTCCAAATCCCCGGCATCGCCGCGCTGCTCCCCAGTTTCTCGGCGGACACCCCTGTGCTGCTGCTGCTGCTCCTCTTCCAGGCTGTGGTAGCCGTGGTCGGGGTCGGGCACGGGCAGAGGCCAGCGCTGGAGGAACGCCAGGCGCTTGCTGCGGAGGAACTCAACCTCGGGCAAGCCCTCGGCTCGCAGGGGCTGCGGCAGGTGGCTCTTGCCCTGCTCCAAGCCCAGCCCGTACCAGTCCACGGGAAGGGCCCCCAGGCTGCTCCGCACCAGCCCGGCTCCCCACAGCCCC
>WEIT01042011.1:0-12566 GCA_013389985.1 Dryoscopus gambensis | reverse complement strand
GGCCGGAATGCGGCGTTGGAAACGGAAGCGGCTCCTCCGACGTGAGCAAGAAACTGTTTTGGAGCAGTGCGGCTGCGCGCTGGGCGCGGGGGCGCGCCTGGGGAACGGGAGCGCGCTTGGGAAACGGGAGCGCGGGGGCGGTTCCGCCCGTGCTTTCAGCAGCCACAGCGTGGGCGCAGCAGCTCGCCAGGCAGTGAGCAAACTAGCCAGCCAAACAGCCGGTCCGTTCCCGGAGCAGCCAGTTCGCTCCCGCAATACCCAGCGCGCCACCTGGCCCGCTCCCTCAGTAGCTCGCCTGCCTCCGCAGCAGCCCCCTCGTTCCCGCAGCAGCCAGCCAGCCAGCTGGCCCGCTGTGGGAGCAGCTAGTCCGTCGGCGGGCCCTCTCCCGCCGCAACCCGCCGGAGGTATACAGCTGGGCGCGGCTCACGAGTTACGGAAAGTGCCCGGGCTCTCTCCTCGCCCCTCTCGGCTCTGTGGCGCTACCACGTCTCGTGCTAGCCGAGGCCAGGCTAAGGGCCGCAAGCTCAGGTTTATGGAGATTTCTTGGGCCCCTCAGGGGTGCGGGGCTGCCGAGCTGCTCCCCGGGGCTCTGCACGGGGGCAGAGCATGTTGCGTGTGCCATTCACTACTTCAGGTTTCAGGGTACAAAGCTGTCTGGTTCTCTTACCACACCAATACACTGAGTTTTGGTGGTCTGCGAAGCCTCCTATTCTTTTGATTCAGCGCTTGGTGGATCAGCAGGTCCAGCAGACACCCAAATACCCCATGAGTGTCCTCACGCAGCTCCCTGGAGGCACAAGAATCTCTTCGGGGGTATATATTCCGTGACTGATAGGAAGAATCACAGAATTAATTAGATTGGAAAAGACGAACTCTGAGAGCATCCAGTCCAACCTATAACCTGACACCACGTTATCAACTAAACGATGGCACTAAGTGTCATATTCAGTGTTGTTTTGAAACACCTCCAGGGACGGTAACTCCACCATCTTCCTGGGCAGCCCATTCCAATGTCCCAAATATAGTGACACAGTGTAAGAACAGTGGATGTGGATGGTTGTGGGACCTGATCTGCTCATGGCTTGGGGCAGTAAACGCCCTACGACAGCCTGCAGGACCAAAGAAAGTACAGTTCAGCAGCACCATGCAAAGCAAAAGAAGGGCAATCCCTGCAAGTTCAACCAAGAGCCTTTGAAGAAAGTGAAGGAGACATGTTGAAAGTGCTGTTTAGGCAATGAATGAAATCAGGGCAAGGGATGGATTGAGGTGAATTGGGCAGGAGCAAGACTATGGTGGTAGTAGATGTCTTTCTAGCTTTTCCTTGGGATACATGCATACGTGTGTTTATGGGGATCAGAGTGCAGTAATGGGAGTCAGACATGTCAGAGGGCCCATCTGCCCATGGTGCAGTTTTGGAGTGAGTGCAGGTGTGTGAGTAAATGAGTGAGCACTAATGAACATCAAACTGGATGGTCAAGCAAGTAGGGAGGTGGCCCCAGAGTCAGGGGTTGTGTTTAAAGGTGGGTTACCTTGCTACTGAGGACCAGGGGAGTCCTGGCCAGGTGCTGGAGAGACCATAGGGCTGAGGGGGTCTCATGGGCTGAGGGGGAAGCATGTGTCTAAGGGCAAAATCAAAGGGTGCTATGGACACCCCGGGGTCCAGGAGTCTCCTGAATAGCCTACGCCTTGCAGTGCTGCTTTTCCAGCAGAACCTGTGAACACCCTGCCTTCTGAAGCAAGAAGGCTTTGTCAATAGGCTCATCTTGATCAGGCTGCCTGTACTATACATTAATCACAAGATTGCCTTTGTTGCCTTGGTCTCTTGATTCTTACTCATAGGCTTTCTTTTTTCTTTTCTGATTGTGGTGGCACCTTTAGTGCAGCTGGACCTTTATTCTCTTCATCTTTTGGCTGGCTTTCCATGTGTAAAACCTCATATCTCTTATGCAGAGGGACCTGGAGGGATGAGATGGGGGAACAAGGGTGTTGCTTGCTACCCCAAACATGAACTAGCCCCCCTTGATCCTTTCTTTACAACTGCTGCCTTCGTGCTGGGGAATGGATAGAGGCTCCCCTTGATCTTGAATTACTTCTGGTGGCTGCTCCTGTCTCAGGGAGGTCAGACCTTGGTTCCACCAGTCTATCTCCCTTTCTGACTCTCTAATATTCCTTAATTTTTTTTAATTTTAATGTTTTTATTTAACAATTACAGGTATTTCCTTTGTATGGTCCAAGAAACACTATTGTGAAGTGTCTAATTTTTATCAAAGAAGAAAGATCTATCTCCAAACTGTTCATCACTTTCTGTAGCGCTGTCTTCTGCGGAGTCAACCCATTCCTCAGCCTCTGCAGAAGTGAAATGTAGTTTTGCAATACCAACTGGAAAAGGCTTTCATTTTCATACTCCATCCAGTGTTCAAAATGCAAAGACATATGGATATTCTGGTTCTGTAGTAATGTGCACCCTGCTCCTTTTTTCTCTTTCATGTGAAAAATAATAGCTTTTTTCCTGTAATTCACACCTGTAGACTTTTCTGAAAATATAGACTGATGCAGCTCCATGTCAGGCAAATTAACTTTGTCTCCTAAACAAGCATGTTATGCTGATGCAGTGTAGATTCTTCTGCTTCCTTAGTTTGAGCCACACCATCATATGGATGATTCCCAGAAGTAGTTTTAGAAGAATTAGAGTTTTCAGTAGAATTTTATTTTATCGATATTCTGTGGATTGGATGCTGTGGAGGTCAGTGGGCCTGCTGGATGAGGAACAAAGGGAATCCTATAATGGAGTAAGTCCTAGGTTCCTTTCCAGCCTATGGTGACTGAGGTGGCTTTCCCCAGAATGCTCTGTTCTGTTACGCCCCAAGAGCTTCCTGATTGGTTCCGTTCCCCTGGACCCCTGTTGCTCTTGCGGCACTTTTGAAAAACCTTGCACAAGTGCGGATGCATTAAAAGATCTCTCCTGTAGAGCTCCATGCGAAGACTCTCTCTGCTTACTCATCGTCGGACTGTTTTGCTAGCTATCCGGTGTGAAAGCATACGTGTGTGTGCAAGTGTGCTGGTTACACACAGAGATTTCTTTAGAGACTTCTCTTGGGAAGGTTGCGGTGTTTTACCAGCCAATATCACCACAACAGGATGCATTCTCTAGACCAGCTGTATCCTGCTTTATTGCTTCTGCTTGCTGAGTGCTGCTTGATGCACTAACAGGAGGTGATGTGGGCTACTGATGTTGGAGTTCGATGCAGGAGTTCTGCACTACAGGCAGTAAAGGCTCCAAGTTCTTTGCGTGATCCATGTGTCCGCACAATTTCTCAGTTCTGTTACTGTTCTGGATTGTAAGTTGCCAGACCCGTAGACAGAATCTCAGGAGGAATATTGTATTCATTGAGCAACACCTTCATACTGGAAAGGCTGGTAACCCAGACCACTGAGTAAATCCAAGCTGTGTTTTGCAAGTTATGTACTACTTTTGTATGATGTAGTTTACTTTTGTGATAAATAAAATGCCTCACCCTTGGATTCCATGCAGTTTCATTATCAGTGGGTTTCACTCCATAAACTACAAATTCCTTAGCCCAAGGTGGCAGACATGTAACCCATGCCAGTAGTTGAAATTGCTGATTGCTACTAACTTTTGTTAGTAGCAACTTCTAGTAGTTAGTAGCTCCCAACTTTTGTTTAGTAGATTTATTCTGCCTTCATCTGTGTATTTAATTGTGACCTTATAGACAGAATTTTCTTTATTATTTGGTGGAATTTCTACCACCTGAACCCTTTGAAAAAAGGGTTTTCTCACATAGTCAATAAAATGCCGGCTTCTCCACGCTATTGTGTATCTATTACTCAAGCAAAGTTGGCTGCATTTACAATGTGGAGAGGCAGTAATGTTGCCTGAATTAAGAAAGAAAAACACTTTCCAAACAATATTAATATAGATAATACAAAAAGCAGATCTTTAATAGAAGCTTCCAGGTGCCCCCATGGCTATGGGCACAGGTGGAATCAGNGTCCTTGCTGGACTAAAAAGCAAGACTAAACAGAAATCTAAGAACATAGTAGAAGGGTTAGCTGGTTGTTCTAAAAAGTACGGGAAAAGGGTAGGAAAAGTACTAGAAGCTACAACCATGTATTAGCAGTCTACAAAGCTACAAGTATATAAAAAATTTATAGAAAGCAAGAATTTTTAGGCATCAGTACTGTCACACTTTCAGGTGTTTGTATACTTTCACCTGGTACATTCTGCGTCGTTTACTTGTAAATTGATTTGACGACAGTTTGGACACACTGTTCTACTCTTGCAAACCCCAAATGTTTTAAGATAGGCACAGAGTAGTCTTGAAAGTTTCTCATCTTCCTAAGGTTCTAGCATCTTGGCAGTAAAATTGTGCAGTTCTTGTGGAATTTCAGCTTCTGTGTGCTTCAAATAGCGCAGAATCAAAGGTGCATGACATGTAGTGTTCTGTTAGCAGAATGATACAGCCTTCATGTATTCCTCATCTACAGAAGAGTGACTGATTCTGCCTTTGTATATTCCTGATCTACAGAAGAATCCTTTATCCTTTACCCTTTACAGAAGTTGTCAGTCATAGTCTGGGTAGACGCTGACCAAAGAGTCTTGGAGAAGGAAATCTGAGATGAGTCACACAAGTTGCATCTCTAATTCCCAAAGACTGTAGGCAGTCATCTGTTAAAACTAACACATCAGAAGTGCCAGAATTCCCTTTATTTTTTTTCTGCAGAAACAGAGAAACTTTTTAATGTTAGTTCAATATCTTATATGGATGTAAGGAAGCAGTCCCTGAAAAGATTTGGGAACAGGTCTTGAGAGGCTCCAGAGGCTAAATGGGGTACCAAGAAACAGCTTTAGAAGTGAAGTAGCAGAGTCAGAGATAGGGGATACTGCAGCTGGTGGGGCATCTGACTACTGCTGAGTAAGCCTTAATGAATACCAAAAGGACGTACTTCCTAAAAGGAGAACATAAAAGGATGAACATTAAATACAACTAGGAGTATAATAGTCCTGTGCCAGCCTTTTAAATATGTAAATCGACTCAACTGCTTAGGCATCAAATACTGTATCCTTAGAGATTCTTAGAATGTCCTTTACTCATAATAATAGTTTTCTAGTTGATGAAACAGTGTGGATACAAAATGCGGCTAGCAAGGAATTTTCCTGCTTCTTTCTAACCCCGTGAGAAATTTTTCTTTCTCACAGAAGTTATCAGTAGAAGTTTTGTGAACTATAGACACCTGTAACCTTGATAGCATTTGTTTATGGAACAATAGAAAAATATTTTGAGAATTGATGTTTTAAGATTTCAGCCAGTTAATCTAAGGGGTGGCTGAGGCATTGACTAATTAGACCATGAAGTAAAAAGTCTATTAAAAAAGCTGTAAAATAATGAAATAAATCACTCTGCTGCATCAATCCCTGGCTGCTGCCTGCTCTCTTCTCTCCTCTACTGCAGAAATAGCCACTCTTACTACAAAAGAGCATTTTGCTTCAGCCCAAAAGGACAACAGAATAAAAGAAGAAAAAGCGTTAATTATGTTTTCTACTTCTTGTTGCCTCTAGTTTAGATGTGATTTGATCTGTTTCTTGCACCTGTTAAGTGTTGTTGGGAACCAAAAAACAAGCAAAGTTGAAGATAAAACCAAAAAAGGGAGAAAGATGGTGGAGGGGGGAAAGGAGGTTTTGGGGGAAGGGTAGGCGGTCGGGAGAGAGTGTAAGTCCCTGAGGGTTGCAGTGTGTGAGACCTCACTGATCAAGATCGGTGGGCCAGTTGGCCTGGGGACAAAGCAGGTCCACTGGTGGGACAGTCCCTAAGTCCGGAACTGCCCCCAAGGCTGTGGTGAGCACAAAGAGTTTTCCCAAGATGCATTGTTCTGTTATGTTGATATATGCTGTTTCTGTATTTTGGATTGGCCCATTGGCCCTCCTCCCCTTTATACCTTGTTTGGTCTTCATCTCGAAAGTTCCCCTCTCCTGGTTCTCCCATTGGCTCCTGTCCTTCTGCTCTGCCCCTCCCATTGATCATTGTACCTTTACTCCACCCTCACTCTGCCTCCCTGCCCTTAGACCATTGGCCCTTCCCCCTTTCTTTTTCAAAATGAACGATATCAATTTTAGCTTGAGGAGATGTCGCGGTATTAATTAAGAAGCAGAACTTTTGTAAGAAACATAATCACTATATAAGAACACAACAATAAACTTATAGTGGATGAGGGATGGGGAAGTATTTCTTAAACATTTTGGTCTTCTCCCAGCCCATTTCTGGGCTGGGCTCCTGTCCCAATCCCTTCTCCACTATTAAGAATAAAAGAACGGGGAATGGTCTTGATAATCCAAATTATACGGTAAAGTTACAAGTAACACAGAAAACGACAAAAATAACTAACAGTGCCAGAACCCAGCCCTTAAGTCCCCATTTGGATTTTATTTCTTTGAAGAGACTTTCGTCCTCACGGAATGGGTCGACCAGTTCTCTGATTTCCTTTTCCATCACAGTCCGATTTACCGTGGGTAATAATGTTGTTATCATGCTCTCTGCATCCTCCAACGGCGATCTTATTTCAGCGCAACAAAAGTCAATGAACTTTTCACAGTCATGAACGTAGAGCAGCAAAAGATGGTTTCTAATCATCATGTGGTACCTGATTCCTTCATTTGGTGGGAATTTATCCCATGCAGCAAATATGGGGTGGGTAGGCTCGACCCTCCCGCATTCAATTTGATCCCCCAAAGATTCCTCAACCACTAGCCATGGTAATTAAAGGGCAGCTTGAGATTCATTTTTTGGGGTCCAATTAATAATTTTAATTTCATTATTTACATTCTAGTTATTACAGGATTTTCTGAGAGCCAATTGGACATCCTTATAATTTGGAACCGGATTGGGGGTCAGGAGGGCAAGTCTTCCCGTGGCGCACAGGCCTCCCAAGAGGCAGGATGGGATGCCGGGCCAGGCCTTTTCCCTGCAGATTAAGACTAATCCATGGGGGAGTCTCTTTGGCCGGTGGGCGGAGTCAGCAAAAGGGGGGATCTGGTCTGAGTTACACCAATTGTCGACCCAATAATTTGCCGACATTATTATTAATCTTTTGGGTTGGGACAATGGCCCAACATAAGACCGGTCCTCCCTCCTAATGCATAACGGAGCTGTAGTGGATCGCAGAAGTATCAGTTGTTGGGGTTCCACCAGCGCATTTTCCAGTGAGTTCACCCGCCAGTTAAAGCCTCTCCCTCAACTTGGAAACAGCATCTCATGCAGCCCCAAGGGGATTCCCACCAAACCTGAAAGAGTTAGATTACTCACATTGCTGCCTATTGCGCTACAGATGCGGCCTCAGCATGTGATGTCCCCTGCCGATGCTCGAGCGACCTCGGCTGCAGCTGTGTTGGTGTTCCTAAAAGGCGATGGAATGGTCAGGGTAATGGGGATGGTTGATGACATAAACCATAGGCATATGAACAGATGCTGATGGAGTGGCATCTTTTCTCTAATGAAGGACTGGAGTCCCTGGGAGGTAGTAACATAAAATACAATAAGAATTTAGAGTAAAATTAGGAAGGCTTTGAATGGGGTTAACATACTACGGAATGAATAAAGAAATACGGGAGGGCAGTATGGGGAATGGGAAGGAAAGGGTAGGATAGTCCTGCAACAGCCCAGGGGCTTAACTAAAGAGGGACCATAAAGAGAACGGGAAAGATATTAAGGGACATGCAAAGAGTTCAGGGAAAACTGCCTGGAAGAGGCGTGCAATGGATGTTTTCGTGGCCTTTCACACTGACCGCTCTCCCAGGCGGCACAATATCCTAAGTTTCTTAAAAATCATACCAACAAAATGCGTCCTAGTAGTGTAGAACTCAAATGTAAACATTAAATAACTCAAATATATAACCTTACATAACAACTGAAATACAAGGGGCCCATACTTTAATAACTAAAACAAGTGGGCAAATAAAATTTTAAAACCTACCCTTAGTCATCCCCAACATAAGTATCAACTTAAAATCCTTATATTCATATCCATTATCCCTCCCTATCCCAACTGAGGAGTCCTTGTCCCAGGCTTCCCTCGCCTGCCCCGGCTCCTTGGGGTTTGGAGTATGGGATGGGATCCCCACTTGGCGTTTCCCCCTGCCAATGTTGTGGCATGGAGGCCGCCATGTTTCCCTGCCCTCCTTCCGGTCCTTGGCCCCATCACTTCCAGCCCCACCACCGTGGGAACCGGATGAAGGAGCGTGGGAACTGGAAGGGATGAAGTGGGAGGTGGGGCCGCAGGTGGAAGAGGTGGAGAAGGGGTTTGGTCCCACCCTGGAGGGGAGGGACCAGAGAGAGGAAGGGGAGGATTAGGGAAAAGGGGAGGAGTTGTGGGACTCGGCAGGAAAGCCAAGGGAGAAGTGGGACAAAATGGCGGGCCTGGCCACGAGGCCCACGCCATTTTGTATGGCTGGGGTACAAGGACGGGAAAACTTGGAGGAAGGAGGGGGAAGATGGCGGGGCCGGCCACAACTCCGCTGCCACCTTAGGAGCAAACAAACTGGGGAAAAGGGACAGAGAGAGACCCCGAGTGGAGTGCGCTGTTCCACTCGGGGGTGGACATTAGGGAGGCCAAGGAGTGCTGCACTCACTTGGCCGGGGTTAGGGTATTGGGGGGATTCGCGAGGAGCCAGGGAGACTAGGAAAACTCCAGGTACCCTGCGCCAAGAGGGTTGCTCCCCAGGAACCACTCAGGAAAGGATCGAAGGGGAACGGGTGAAGGGATTAGGGAAAACTGGGGGTAAACTGTGGGGCTGTCCTTCCCTATCCTGGTGCCACCGAGAGCAATCCGAGGACAACTGGGTCCCTCCCCACTCCTCACTTTCCTCGTCCCAGTAGGAGACCAAGGCGATTGCCCCCAGGGACACCCCCGGAGGGGAAAGACAGCCGCCAAACAAAACATTTTAAACACTCTCCCCTAAGCTGTCCATATTAAAATAAAAGATAAAATTCCTTAACTATAAGGTTCGGGCTCCCCTTGCTCTCAGGGGCTTGCCAGCAGACTCCCTTAAAGGGTTTGCCTTCCAAACCAGGTCTACCAGGCCCATCCCAAAACCCATCGCATAATCCAGGGAGAGGCAGCCCATACAGGGCTCCTTCCCTGAGTTGTTAACAAAAACTTAAAACAAACCAAACGTTCTCTCCCACCCCCCAGGGAACCCACAACTTGGATGAATTCCCTGCTGCTGAGTGGACATCTGCGTGCCCAACTCAGGGGTGCACTATTCCGCAGCCAACAAGCGGCATTTAGGTTACCGTGCCCTCTCCGTGGGGCAATGTGCACACCCTGGAACCCCTGCCCACTCAGTGCTTCCACCCCCAAACTGCAGCAAAAGGACAATGTAAAAGAACTAAAAAGAAGGGTCCGGGAGCCCCCTAGGGGTGCACTTTTAACCAGTGTGCCATGTCTGGCCACAATGTGTCCCCTCAATGGACACTTACCACTTGGCTCCAGACAGGATGCTGCGGCTGGAGTCCTCTTTCCTGGAGGCAATCCCTGGTGCACAAGGTTGCTGCCTCCTTCCCCGGGAGCGCCACTCGACAAAAGTGAGTCTGCTCCCACCACGGCTTCTGACACACCAAATGGATGTGTACAGTTCTCGGCGTGGGGTCTCGGACCCTCAGGGAGGCCTCACATTGGGCGCCAGCTGCCGTGGTGACCGCTTGACCCGGGCTAGCTCCTTGGCCACCACAGCGTGAGTGGGGAGCAGCCAGGGACCCAAGGTCCTTCCGCTGCTCCTTTGGAGCTATAGCTCTCCCAAGCTCCAGAGAGCTAAAGCCCCAAGGTTGTTGCTAGGCAGCTGGACGAGGAGAGAGGCAAAGGAAGGTGAGGAGGCTTTTCCCTCCGGTACAGTTCAGAGGTTTATTCTTGCAAGGGGTCCAGGATGGAAAAAGCCACAGAAGAGGCTCTACGGCAACTTCAGTATGGGGGGAAACCAGGGGGTGGATCCCAGCCGGTGGCCCATGGGAAATCTTGGAGGGACAGACATCAAGGGGACAGACAGGGACAGGGCCCAATGGCCCTGAAGGGGCTGAGGGCATCCTAATTTAGGGGAATTGCAGGAAGGGAGGTACCAAAGGGGGCAGGGTCTCAGGGATTGGCAGGGGCCATATAAGGGAGAACTGGGAGGGTTTAGGTGATGGGCAGGGAACCAACTAGAACAAGGGGAGGTGTTTGGGTGATGGGCAGGGAAGGTACTGGAATAAGGGGAGGGGAACAACCATAGAATGGACGCCAAGGGAATGGCTTCGGCATGGGATCTACCACCCGGGGAAGGGAAGAGGGGGATAGGGCTGAACCAATACAAAACAGTAAAAGCATTTTGAAACTAAGCAGAACAGTAAAAATAGCGCACCGCAACAGGCCCTGATGTTTCGTCTGCCCTTACCAGTCCCATATATAAATTTGTACCGTCACCTTCCATTTTGTCTTTTGTCCCTAGACCCTCCACGCATGGACCCTCAATAAACCCTTGAGGGAACCTCAAATAACCTTTTGTATGGAACCCCATACAAAAGACCCTTTTCACTTCTTCTCTGTTGATCCCTGCCTTTGGATCAGTGTGTGTGTGTGTGTGCGCCCGTGCCTCCATCTGGCCTCAGCGCCAAAGAGCCTCCCTCTTGTTGGGGATGCTTTTGGGAAGGTTGCAGCACCTCACCACCTCTGCACACCACAGTACCTGAGTACCCAATCAATGAGGAAGGGGACAGGGACATCCCCCCCCCACCCCCCCCGGCTGCAAAAGGGTATAAAAAGTTTGCCATTTTAATAAGGTGTGTGTATTCACCTCTCGGAGGAGAAACACACCTGACTCAGCTGATTCGTTGATGTTAATAAATAATTTTTGCTTCAAAGACCTGGTCCCCTCTCAATTCTATCAGAAAGTGAGGCATTTCTCACAATTTGAAGACTTACTTGGATCCTTAACTTTTGGTCCTGCGGGGTGGGACCTCAAGAGTGGGGGAAGGCATGCCCTGCTGAGTTTAGCAGCCCTCGACTTCTTGTCACACCTCGTGGGACCTGCAGGTGAGACGGGGGACTCTAGAAGCGAAAAAGGGAAAGGAGAGGGAAGAGAGTAGAGTTTACCCGTCACAGCTGGTTAACACTTGTGCATAGGACCCAGGTAAGAAAAGTGACTGTTATGTATTTGATGTGGCCATGTGCTCTTATGAGAGCCTTTTCTGCAAGTCTCGGCTATTACTAGCTGCTCCAAGATAGGGGCTGCCCTCGAGTTCCCAGAAGCTCGGGTGGCAGTGTCAAGCAGGGAGATGACTGCTCTCTGCACAGGCGACCAGCTGTTAGAGTGTGTTGAGGAGCGAAGCAAGGAATAAAGGATGGACCTGTGTATGCAGTATCCAAGGGTTTTATTCCCAGATGGGGAGGCAGGGACACAGGCACAGAACAGGAGGAGACACAGTCTTTTAAGCAGGGGAGGTCCGAAGGGAGGGTACAATCAATAAACCAATCAGAGGCAACAAGGGGAGGATCTCAGGGAGGGACTTTCCAATCCAAAACCAGTAAGAGAAGACTACAGAAGATTGCCAATGGGGAGAGCCTGTGAGAGGCACCAAGGATGACAGAACTTTCCAGAGGTGGGAGGCAGCTTCAGACCTCAGATCCACCCCTGGATCTGCCCATGGATCCCTCCTTGGATCTGCCCTCATCTGCCCATTGGAGGGCTAGGGTCTCATGGGCATTTGATTCTCACAGCCCATTGATGGGCTGGGCCACCGCAACAAGTATTATCTGGGCAGCTGGGGGCAGCAGGACTAAGTGTGTGTGCTTGAGACATGGAATTGCCTGTGAAGCGACTGTGGAGTCCTTCTCCAGTTGGAGTTCCTTCATTCCGCCACAGATACGGCCGGTGAAGAGATGAAGCAAGTTGGTTCTGCAAGAAAAGAGTCCTGTGAGAATATTGTGAGATGGGAAGTAGCTGCAGCAGGAAGACTAAGAGGAGTGGAGAGAGGTTGAAAGACTCCACTCCGAGAATACCTCCTGTTAAAGATACAGTTTATGGTGTTGCCTTTCGTAAATATTTAATGTTGGTTTTATGGAAATAGTTTCCTTGTTATATGTCATGTAGTGTTCTTTGTTATGCGTGATGTAATGTTGTTCCAAAGGGAATGATTTTACAGTTACAAAGGGACTGAGCGTTGAGCTCCATTAGAATGGTGAACTATTTTTAACATAAGAGGGCGGAGGGATTACTACCATGGGGTAACAGCTAACCAATAAAGAAGCTCCAAGAAGGTGGGGCGAGGTAGGAGTTATGGGTATAAAAAGTGTATCACTGTTGCAGTGGCCAAGCCCACTCCTGGGCTATGGCAGTCTAGTGCCCATCAAGCCCTTGCTATCCAGTGGGTGAATTTCCCCGCCCAGGATGGTGAGTTGGAGGGCAGATCGATGGGTGGCACAGAAGTTTAAGCCGCATCCCCCTGGGCGGCACCCATGGTCAAGCCACATCCCCTTCATCTGGAAAGTTCTGTTCTATTGGGTTCTCCATTGGCTCCCAGTTG
>WEIT01042010.1:11787-24801 GCA_013389985.1 Dryoscopus gambensis | reverse complement strand
CATTATTCATCATATATGATATGTCAGGAAGCTGAGATGGCTCTTTGAGAACATATTCTTCTCTTTTCACTCCTTTTTTTCATCAATGACACTCACAGGCTGGTCAAAGCCACTCACTCACAGACTTGGCTAAACTGGATATTAGACTGCTAAAGTGGATCATACCTCAGTGTCAGGGAAATTACACCTTGGTGTATGCTTTTCTTTATTTTTGTTCACACATTTATTGTTATCAGTTTAAGGCTTATGGACTGGCATAGAGTACAGAAGTTTTTAAAATACAGAAAATTTGCACATGCTTTCTACAACTCATTCTTCACATGAATATAAATACGTGTAATAGTTAATAGTGATTGTCTAAAACTTTTGTACTGATAAAAAATGGAGGGTTGGGGGTATTTTTCGTATTCTCAGATTTAACTTCTGAAGGCCTTTCCAAGACTTTGAATGCATTTCGTTAAGTTTATGCTCTACTTCTTTATGAATCAGGTGTTTTTTCTGTACTCTACTGCTGTTTAAAGATCCATAGATCCTTAGAATTCTTTCTTAAGAACTGAGTACTAAAATAATATGAATCCTCTGGAGTCATAATTACCTAGTAGAGTGCTGGGCAAAAAATTCATAAAAAATAAAGTGTTGAAGCATACCCTGCAGATTTTCAAGGTAAGAACTACCAAAGTCAAACAGCTTTTTTCCTTTGTGTTTCCAGGACGGGACTGGGGGTGCAGGGACATGTACTTATCTTTTTTCTTTTATCATATCTTTGCACTGTAAATTCACAGGAATATTTGATGTAATTTTAGTGAACTGTGATGAAGTGTATTTGTATTGCACAGTATTTATGGTATCAATATTTGGAAGAATTGCCAGCAAGAAGAAATATTTTTACTATATATATGTTGCAAAATTATGTAAAGCAAAATAATTCAATCTACTACATCTATGTACATATGCAACATTTATCTAAAAGAGGACTTTGCATAGGTAGCAAATGCATCATTTAATATAAGAACATTCACTGCACTGATGGACATAAAAGGAGAATTAGACTGTTGTATGTCTTCTTTTGGCTGATATCTGGAATCAGATCTTTAGGTCCCAATAAAAATATCAGATGGCAAATAAAAATTTAAATACGTGCAAGTATAGGGTAAGGAGAAAGATAATACAGAATTTCTGTTATATTTTTCTTTGGTTGTCTTTGTTTCTTTTTTTCCCTCAGAAAACATTTCACAAAGAATCTGGAAATTACCTTATTTTAACTTTATTTAGAATTTTCAAGTTCTATTGAATAAAAGTTAAAGAAATGTAACTGTTCCAGTTTTTCATCACCCTCACTATTAATATTTTCCTCCTTATATCTAGTCTAAACATACCCTCTTTTAGTTCCAAACCATTACCCTGTCACTACAGGTCCCACTATATAGTCTGTCCCCATCTTTCTTGTAAGTCACCTTGAATTATTGAAAGGCCACAATAATGTCTTCCCAGAACCATATTCTCTGAAATTCTTTGAAATTATATGTTTTAACAGAATTAATCTTTATGCTAAAAGTATTTATATATTCATGTACATTTGTAAAATGTGTCCATTTATCTTTGAGGAAGAATCTTTTTTGATGTCTAAAGTTATCTGAAATACTTGTCCTATCCCACAGCACCATACTCTTATCTTTAAACAGCAGTGATGATAATCTTCTTGGCAATCTAACACCTTTTAATCTTCCTAATTGGTTTAAGCTTTCTAGGTACTGGTGACCTGGAGTTTAGTTGGGTTTTTGTTACTTTTAATAAAATTTAAATATTTTTTTGAAAATGTTTGTTATCACTATTCTCAGTCAAAGCATGGCAAAAAACATGAGAAGAATAGCATCATCAGCATTTAGATTTATTCAGAGCATAGGCTTTTAAGAATTTTATTAGATATTCAGTACTAGTCAAAAACACCACTGCAATTTAAATCATCCTATCTCTTTTTAAGTCAGGTCAGAGCATGGGGATCTGGAACTGCTGCTGACAGTTCAGTCAATCCACATTCTCAAAAATAATTTCCAAAAATTAACATTTTGTCAAAAAATATTTTACTTCATGCCTGTTATAAATGGACTGAGTAATAGAACCATTAATAATAAGAAGTATTTTAATATGGAAACTTTCTTGTTTGCATAATGATGTAATTGCAAAGTAAATGGAGACATCACATTTTTTGGAATGATTGAATAATCACAGTAAGGCTTTGAGAAGAAAGTAAATTATGCTTGCTATTTGTTCTGTGACTGTTATCTGTTTGTTATGATTGTGTTACAAACTATATTTAGAAGGTGAAAATAAGCATTGACTGACATAGATAGCTTTGACATGGCAAGCATGCAAAATGGTTTATATCCTAAAATAATTGCATGAGCTTCAAAGTCATAAAAGTACTAAAATATTTTTTGAAAGATTTGGTTATTTACAAATAGTACCTAAAATCTTACACAGGTTTTCTCAAATCACTTGGTTTCAAGAATGAGACCTAAAGTAGAAGATAGTCTGTGTGTATTTATTGTGGTATAGAATAGTTATGTAATTTTACAGAAATACAGGAATGAAGGAAGTAACCTGTTTGCACAACAACACCCCCACTATTTAAATAATTGTTTTTCTAAAGTTTTTCCATCAAGAATAAAATATTCTTATGTTTTATAAGGTCATTTGCAATGAACATCATGCATACATAAATTGTGGGGAAATACAGGTTAGAATTTTTCTCGTATTTAGGTTTCTCAGTTGGACTCTACCTGAATTATAATAATTTAGATGAGAAAAGTAAAATAATATTCCATTTAAGTAAATGGGGAATTTGGAATTGCATTTCTACCAGGTAGAATTTTATCCAGGCTCTGTGGTGTTAAATTAATCCCTAATTTTATTCCACCAATCAGAAAGAAGGCCGGTCTTTCATACAACCTCAGCAATATGATGAACGGCTACATTTTATTCTGCAATGATATTGCCATTTATCTCACTGAGAGGATGTAAACAATAATTCTGAAGCCTACTTCCTTTTCCTACTAAAATAGTACTAGAAGGGTCTATTCCTTTAATGTGTTCTGGGGAAAATGCTGGAAATAACATAGGTTCATGGGAAAATTCAAGCTGGACAGGGCCTCAGTATTCCCAAAACACACTCATCTCTGAGGTCAGATTAGGCTGCTTAGGGTTTGATCTGTCTAGGTCTCAAAAACCTTCAAGGGTAAAGATTGCACTGATCTTCCGGAAGCCTCTTCTAGTGCCTGTTCTTGTAGAAAAAAATTTCTCTTGTTTCAATGTGTGACTGTTATTTCCCATTTTCTCACCATGCACTAATGTAGAGACCCTCCCTCTGTCTTGGTAAGGTCTTCTTAATAACATTCTCCCTAGATGGAGGGCTGCTGTTAGATCTTGCTGTTGTCTTTTCTCCTGGCTGAACGAGCCCAGCTTCAGCAGCTACTCCTCAAAGGGCAGGTTCTCCAGTCCGTGACCCGCATGGTGGCCTTCCCCCAAATTTGCCAATGTTTAAAAGTTTATTTTCTCTGTTAGGACCCCCCAAAACTGGATGCAGAAATCTGAATGTGGTCTCACAAGTGCTATGGAACTCGCCTTGATCTACTGCCTATGTTCCTATTACTGCAGCCTGGGTTGCTCTTGACCGTCCTTAGTGCCAGGGTACACTGCTGGCTCATACCCAGCTTGTAATCCACTTGCAATCCTTGTGGCTCATTCCTTTGGCCTAGTTAGGTCCCTCCGGATGGCAGACTTGCCCGCAAATATTTTGAAGGGTCTGCCATTCAATTTGTAGTCCTATAGAAAGTTGGCTGCCGAAGTTAATTTGCTTCCAATTATGTTTTTCTGAGTCCCTTAGCTGATTTTGTGATAAAGTACATGATTTGTGAAATAGAGATTTGCATCCCCAGTAATCTGAATAAATAAATTGGGAAAGTTTCTATTTTGACAACAGGGTGAGAAAAGATACAGGCAACAGAAAAGGTCCAGTGTCAAGGTCATGTGTTACTCAAAGCAAAAAGAGTTTAGATGGAATATTAACAAATATAAAAGAAAACAACTCCCCCACCTTCCCCTAGTACTACCAAATATGTTCATTTTTTATTTATCTTGATTCTAGACCAAGAAAACTAGGATTATGTAGCTCAGCTTGTAATTAATTTGGGGATTTTTTCAGATCTTAGATGACAAGCTTGGTTTGGAAGGGTAAACTTTTTTCATCATGCACATGCTCACTGATAAAGACCTCTATTTTCTAGCAGAATAAATTTATTTAACTTTTAGAGGGACTGCTCTTCAGTCTGTATTCTGAAACTGTTATTGACTGGCTGTGCAGTCATCTGTTGCTAAGACAGGGGAAAAAAGCAGACTTCTGCAGTCGCTGTGGCAAATGTAATACCAGATTGACTGCTTTTTGAAATAATGGACCCCGAAGCAATGGATGATTCCTTTCTGTCTTCATTTTAACTGCACTGCTATTATTATAAGAGACTACATTCCAGTCAGTTCATTCTCCATGTTAGGACTACAGAGCAATATCCATTTGCAAAGGTAGACAAAGTATATAAAGTTATAACTATATATAGTCACTATATGTAGTGACCAAAACACAGAAGAAATAATAAATACTCAGTTTAGAATAACATACATTGACTAAATTTTCTCACTTACAAGATCAAACTAATAACAAAGAATGCAGACAGCTCCCTGTAACGATACATGCTTAGGAGTCCTTTCATTTCATAGCTGAAGACTTCAGCACATTATAATCTCTCTCAGTGCAAAAGCCACTGAGTGAATCAGAATATCAAACACAGTCTCTGTCTGGCTTCAAGGTGTCTTTTTCTCATGCTGACACACTTGTAGTGGGTTGACCCTGGCTGGATACCAGGCACTCACCAAATCACTCTTTTACTCCCCTCCCCAGCTGGATAGGAGAGAGAAAATATAATGGAGGGTTCATGCGTTGAGATAAAGACCATGAGAGATCACTCACAAAATACTGTCATGGGCAAAACAGGCTCAAATTAGAGATATTAACTGAAGTTATTGCTAACAAAATCAGAGCAAGATAATGAGAAATGAAATAAATCCTTAAAAAACTCCTTCACCCCACCTCTCCATCCTTCACATCTCTACCTCCTCTACCCCAGTGGTGCAGGCAGACAGGCAATTGGGGTTATAGTCAGTTCATCAAAAGTTTTTGCTGCTGCTCAGGGAGAGGAGTCCTTACCCTGCACCAGCATGGGGTCCCTCCCCCAGGGAACAGTTCTCCATGTACTTCTCCAACCTGAGTTCATGCANGAGTTCATCCCATGGGCAACAGTCCTCCCCAAACTGTTGCAGAGTGGGTCCCCAGTGGGGTGCAGCCCTTCAAGGACAGGCTGCTCCAGCATGGGCTCCTCTCTCCACAGGCCTCCCATGGGGTCACAGCCTCCTCTCAGGTATCCACCTCCTACAATGTGGGTCTCCTTCATGGGCTGCAGGTGTGTCTCAGCATTCCTGTGCATCTCCATGGGCTGTAGGGGCACAGTTGCCTCACCATGCTCTGCTCCAAGGGCTGCAGGGGAATCTCAGCTCTGGTACCTGGAGAGACTTCTGCCCCCCCACTTCTGCACTGACCTTGGTGTCTTCAGAATTGTTCTTTTCACATGTCCTCACTCTGCTGTTCTCTGGCTGCAGTTGAATCTGCACAATGACTTTTTTCTTTCTTAAATATACTATCACCGATGTGTTGCCATCATTTCTAATTGGCCCAGCCTTGTCCAGCAGCACATCCATCTTAGGAGCCACCAAGGACTGGCTCTGCCAGACAGACCTGGAGGAAGTTTCCAGCAGCTCCTCACAGCAGCCACTTCTCTAGCCCCCCTCTATCAAAGCTTGGCCATGCAAACCCAATACACACACCATGTATCTCATTTGTGTATTAAATCTTAATGTGGGAGACACACATCTTTAGAACACACAAGAAAAGTAATTCACCTCATATTTCATATGGAAAATAACCAGTCACCACATTGCTCTCCAAAGGGGAGTACATAATACTCGATATAATTTATTATATACTATACACTACTTATGATATATACACATCATATACTATGCTGTATATAGTATTTTTCAGGGTGGAAGGTGGGAGGGGAAATAAGTTGGTGTCTGTGTTACGGAGAAATGAGCTAAACTATCTGGTTAGCTGCATGAGTCTGTAAGAAATGAAGAAAGAAAAAAAGGCGAAAACTATGTGGTTTTTTCCTGCCACCTCTATGGGATTCCCTGAGAAGGCTGATCTCAGCATGTGTTTTTATGTGTACAAAAACCAATTATTAGATTCGGGTTGGTCTTTTAAAATTATCATTCAAGTCTGGAATATCTGAGATTGGGCAAGGAATATGATACTTTCTCCATGACTAATTGATTTTAATATTCAGTTATCCACTAGAGTAAACTAGCTATTTGTCAGGCAGAGGAGGAGAAATACAGTCATTACTTTTTACCCTTCACCAAATACCCAGTAAGGGAAAATACCTATTTATGACAAGCATTGCAAAGTTCATTGTGGCTAATGTTTCAATACTTGCTGATAAATGGAAACATGAAGATAAAACTAAACTTTTCAGTCTGATCTAATTTTAAGAATTTTATTAATACTCTATTGTCATAGGGATCTAAAGACCACCTATAAACAAGATTTCAGGTGTCATAAGATGCTTTTTAAAATAGTGTTGCGGTCAGCAGAAATGTTTTAAATAAAAAGTTAAATTCTAAATGAGAATAAGGAATCTTACTTTAAAAAATGAAATTTAAACTTCCAAAATGTTGAGAACTGGTGAGTTAGAATTAATAATTTAATTCCATAACTAAGAGTGATTTCATTTGGTTGGATTGTAGACAAAACCTTAAATACAATATCTACAACAGAGGACAAGCTCCTAGTATGCTAGACCTAATATATGAAGGATTTGTCTATGAAAGAAAAGTTTACCCTGATTCTGAATTAGTCTTCAGTGCAGTATATAATTTTTACCCATAAAATCAATTTTATAGTTTAAATGCAATCTTATTTAGCTGATGGAAAGCTTCACAATAGGAAAAATATAACTAGTATTTAATAAAATTATTAGAACCCTATTGGGAAGATTCAATACAGAATCATCTATCGCATGCCATTTCTTGACTTATAAAAATGTCTAAAGAACTACATGTTTGTACATTATAATGTATAAATTTAATACTGTAAAAAACATAAAATATAATCTTCTATAATTAATATATCAATAAGCCCAGTAAAGCTTAAAAAAATAAAGCTTAAAAATAAAGCCCACTTGTAATACTAATTTTTCTCTTTGTTATTCTCTGTAAATTTTTTCTATATTTTGGAATATTCTTCAACATCTATTTATTAATATTTGATTTTTAGACTATAATTGTCTGATGAAAATATCTGCTGGAGAATACATCTCTTTGGTTAAGACTTCAGTCTTATTCAGTAGTAGTTCTGTCACAATTCTCAGATTTTTCTTACAGCATTTTGTAAATGCTTGCACGTTTCTCAGACACACATTCAGTAATGAATGAAAATTCTTGCATTTAATGGAATTTTCATTCACTTCACACATGGCTATTTTTCAGTAATTTTGCTGAATTAGGGACTTTTGATTCTCTGGAGAATTCTTTATGTTCCACACTTAATTCAATGGAGTTCTGACTTGGGTGCCCATTTATATTTTTGCATCATTACAAGGCGAGTTTCACACTATTGCTTGATAATATGGAAAATTATGTGTATCCTAACCAATCACTATAAAATTACATCATAAACACAACTATTGCAGCAAAATAAAGATGATTTTATATAAACAAGAAGGATGAATACACCTGAGATACCTGCTGCTTGAAGAAAATATTGTTTATAACTTTTTGCATTTTTTACATATGGTATCACTTGAAAATTATACTAGCTTACTGATATGTGATGCTATTATTCTTTTTCTCCTGTTGTTTTTATTGGGATTAGTGTAATTTGCTCCTTCAAAAACTCTGTTCCAAGCTGCTTGTAAAGGTGGTGTAATGAGCAGTCACTTAATATATCCCAATTTTCTCACTTCTCAAGGCCACTTACTGCAAAAATACATTACTAGTTAAGAAGTTCTGTATCTCAGAAGAATGATGGAGAAAAGCAGGGCAGTAAGTGTTTACAATCATTCCTTCAGAAAGACATGTAATTTCTGAAGAAAATAGTCTTATTTATAACTTGTAGCTTTGAAAATAATAATTTACTACACAACTTGAAATACATTTCTTTTCTTAACTGATTTAATATATATTTCAATTAATAACTTTTTGACTCAGACTTTAAAGGATGAAAGCATAAGGTATTTTTACCTTTTCTGTTAACTGAAACTCCATTTTAAATTACTTCCCATTAACAAATTTTTAACAGCATAATAATTTCAATGAGAAATAAAGAGAACAGGAATATTTTGTGTACTGAAAATAGTGTACTGATTTAATTTGATTGAAATTATTCACATAACCTCACAATGTTCAGCAGAATTATTTCACAGAATCACAAAATTATTTACACCTGAAGGGATCTTTGAATGTCATCTGGTCTACTGTCTAGTTTAAGCAAAGTCAGCTATAGCAGATTGTCCAGTGAGCTCAAACATCTCCAAGCATGGAGACTCTACAACCTCCCTCAGAAACCTTCACCAGTGGTCAGTCACTCTAATAGTAAAACTCTCAGTTTCCTTATGTTCAGACTGGACATCCAGTCTTTCAGTTGGCGTCCATTGCTTCTTGTCCTGTCACTGTGATGATGAAATGAGTCTGGCTCCATATGCTTTACATCCTCCCTGCAGATATATGCATACATTGATGAGATTCCCCCTGAGCCTTCTCCAGGCTAAACAATCCCAGCTCTCTCAGCCTTTCCTCATATGTGAGGTAATCCAGTCTTGTCATCATCATTCTGGCCTTGTGCTGGGCTTGTTCCAGAAAGTCTATATTTTTCCTTTAATGTGGAGCCCGAAACTGGACATAGTACTCCAGATATGGTCTCACCATGCTGAAAAAAGGGCAAGTATGACCTTTCTTGAGGTGTTGGCACTGCTTTCATGATAATGCTTTTCTGCAGGGCTATATTGCTGGCTCATGTTAAATTTTCTGTCCACCAGGACCCACAGGTCTTTCTGAGAAAAGAAAGTTTGCCACCGAGTTTGCCCCCAAGTGTGTACCATTACTGGGATTATTCACAGTAATCACTGAGGAAAACTTCATTCCTCTTTTATTTTCCTCTACTTCTGTTATAGAATTCACAACAATTGTATAAATAATAAAATACATTCATTTTTTATTATTATTTTATTTTATTTTATTTTTTCTTTTTTTTTACTCTCATAGAAACATACAGTCTATGAGGTTTCTAATCTCTTTTACAGATATATCCTATTTACATCTAAAATGACAAAACACTATTTATACAGTCTAATATAAAAATATGGAAACAAATAATTGATTGGAAATTTTGTGTTCTCTTTTAGTATATAAATATTTTACATTTACATACTAATAAAAAACTGAAATAAAACCCAAAATACAGGCAAATCAACGATTAAAAAAATTGCAAATATAAAATTGTGATAAAACTTTGATACTTGTGTGCAAATGGAAAAAGATAAAAATGGTTGGGTATTTCAGAACTATTCAAGTCCTGAAAATAACTTGATACAGTTCAGTACATAGGTAAGTTCTCATATATATACACCTGTAATGTAAGTCCTGATACTAACTTATTTTCTTTGCAGGATACCTTAGCAGGTAGAAAGTCCTTAGAAAACAAGACTGACTGAATTCAATGATAATCTTATCAAGCGCAGATTGTACATATTTAATTTAAAGATACATAAATAATTATAGTTGAATTATTGTGTTAAATTCATGTATTAATAAGTTGGATTTGATGAGATTTTTTCCAACCTAATTAATTCCGTGACTCTGACAAGAAGGGTTATATTTTACAATGTACAATCAAACCAAAAGCCAATTGTTATTTCAAATATATTATAATTCTAAGCAGTTTAATGTTAGACTTTTGTGTGTTGTTCAAAACAATTTCATATTCACATATATGAGATCAGATAAACTACAAACTCAGATTCTCATGTGTGAGTAAATCCTGGAGCTAGCTCTTCTGCTGTATTTTATTTTAGAAGACCAGATAGCAGAAGTTGTTTTTCTCTATGAAATATTCAGTCATTCAGAGACTTAGAAATCAAATTGTGATTATATCTTAAATATTGAAATTTTGCTGATACTTGAGGACAAGCATTAGAATACAATGCAATAATTTAGTAAAAGAAATATATTTAACAGGTAAGAGAAACTGGTAATTCACTTACCTTATAAGTAATCAGAGGTTGAAAACTTCATATTAATCTCAGTGATCTCAGAGAGAATTACCCATTTGGTCTCATCTCTTGATGCTTCTGGTGCAATTTTAACCTAACCAAAGTTTAAGTAGTTCAAAAAGAGTAGATAACATAACATCTCATTTCTTCATTTTGTAACTAAATGAAGTTCATACAGTTTGAAGCTGAATTGCATTTCATTTCTTGTCTGGATCTCACAGTCTCTGGGAGTTACTCACAATTATGTTTAATCCTTTCCACTGCTGACTCAGTACTAGCTCAGTGTGGAAAGAGAGCTGTTCCTCCCGAGTTTGTTCACCAGTCTTCACTTTTTTAAAAACTACAGGTGAGTAATCTGTATTTCAAAGAAGGATGACCTTTGCTTGATTTAAATGGAATCTTTCTTTCAATATCTGAAATGAGAAAGTGATTAAAGTTTTGGTAGATAGGTAAGATGTATTTTAAAAGCAGATAAGCTTAAAGGTCAGACACTGTCAAATGAAGGATTTTGACTTTTTAATATTTAAATACTTCATAAGAATCATGGTTTATGCATGCCTGGCACTCTTTTTAAGTTCTAAAATAAAATTGTTCTGCATTTTCGTAAGATTCACCTTTGAATATTAGCTACATTTTGATACTGCGTGAGCAATTACTTTGCAGGGTCTGCTCTTTTGGCTTCATTTGAGACAGGAAGTTTTCCTGTTCTTTCTGCCAAATAATTTAAAAACAGTATTTCAAAATAACATGAAGTAACACCTGAATTAAAGCACCAGCTCCTATTTCTTATATTAATTTCTTATAGCTCTTCAGATGACTTAAATTCTGGAATTTTTAATGTAACTTATACATTACTGTCAAACAAAGTGCAACATTTTCATACTGTATTATTTTGAGGACTGTGACTCGTGTGTTTTAGCAGACTACCCTTTTTTGACGTAGAGCATGAAATTAACAGGGGACATCTGAATTATGAAACCAAATTTTTTGGAATCACAAGCAAATAACTAATAATTTTTAACCTATTTAAGAGACTACTAACTATCCAGAACTATAAGCAACACGGAGATTTTTAAAGATTAAAAAAACCCCCAACTACTGACATTTTCCTAAGTGTCATAATCTTAATTTAATAAAACTATATCTGGAGGATGCTAGAAAGTAATTAATCTACTTTTCTACATTTTTTTCAATACATACTTTTTTGTTTTTATTTCTTATCTATGGCAATTTAATCCAAGGTAAGGCAATGTCATAGTTCTTTTGGATATTTGTGACTGATGAAAAATAAAGGAAGATTTATCACCAAACTTCAAAACCACAATTTTAGTGATACCAAAGAACAATTTTTCCTTCTTCTTTTATGTTGAAATGCATGCATTTTGAAAGGATTAAGACAGAAAAAAGAATTTAAAGAATTTGATAGATAAAAATTATGATGACTGTATAATGTACGAAATATATAATGTACCAATATATAATGTCCCAAACCCCCAAAGACCGTATCTCCTTTAATTTTAGAAAGAGAAACAATTTTTGAAGTTTAATTTGCCCTGTTCTAGCCCTTTAGGAAAGAATCATTTTAATCATTGTCAATTTCTGTCAGCCTTGCTACTTGTTTCCTTGAGTAATCTAAGTTTTCCTATCTACAACACTGCTAATAGAAGTAATAAATGATATATTTATTTTGGACTAAAATGAGAATTTCATTATCATCACAATCACTATGTTTTCCAGCTTTGGTATGTGAGTAGTGCTTTCATCAGATACTCACTGCTAAGGCAAAAAAAGTAAGCCTTGCAGTTGGTCTGCTTGTTTTACAGGAAAAGCTGTTAAAGATTGTTTTCCAGAACTATCAATAACTTAGATGATGCTTTCCCTAGGAAATTAAAGTTTTCAATTTTCATATATTTTCACTCTTTTTTGTTGTTCTCGTTTTGAGGAGGTTTTTTTGGTTTAGTTTGGTTTGGTTTTTTGGCGTTTTTTTTGTTTCTTTCTCCTACAGATACTATTGTTTGTAGTCAATACTGGAGATCTAGAGCAGATTTTCTGTCTTGGAAATTGTAAGTTTTTAGTGTCACATAATAGGTATTTCACATAATTTTGATTCTATTCTTGTTACCCTTTTTTTCTTTAACACTGAGACACTTCTTTCCTGTAAACTATTCTTCCACTACTTTTCCCCTAATTTCTTGTCTTCCTAAAGAGCAGAGCCTTCAACACCTCTGGTCCAACTGTAGTTGCTGTTACTAGTATTTTATGTAAAGTCTGTTTCTATCTTGAATCATTGCTAATTCTCCATTTTATTTCCAGGGCTTGTCAAACTAAGATAGAAATGTAGTAGTTGCTTCTAATCTCACCTTCCCAACTTACTGGATGAAAGATCTTCCTGATTTGTGTTTATCATTTCCAGTCTTTCCCTTAAAATTCTATTGTCTCTTCATCTATAACTGTTTTCCTTGCTTTTTGTTTTTGTTCTGTGATGTGGGGGGTTTTTTGTCGTTGTTTTTTTTTTTAACACCTAGATTGATACCTGAGGATATTTCTTCTGGCTACTCACTTGGATTTCGGTATTTGACAA
>WEIT01042009.1:1775061-1934922 GCA_013389985.1 Dryoscopus gambensis | reverse complement strand
GGTTCCTCTTGTGGCGCGCGGGTGAGGACAGGAGGCCGCACGGGGAGCGGCTGAGTGGTCGAGCGACCGCTTGATCTGGTCGGGCTGGAGAAGCGCAGACTGAGGGGGGACCTCACCGCGGGCTGCAGCTTCTCCCCCGAGGGGCAGCGCCCATCTCTGCCCTCTGTGGCCAGTGACAGCAGCCGAGGGAACGGCTGGAGCTGTGCCGGGGAGGATTAGGTGGATATTAGGAAAACGTTCTTCCCCCAGAGGGTGGTCGGGCACTGAACAGGCTCCCCAGGCTCTCTTTGGTCATAGCCCCAAGCCTGAAAGAGTTCAAGACGCCTTTGGGCAACGCTCTCAGGTACAGGAGGGGATTGTTGGGGTGTCCTGTGCAGCGCCCGGAGTTCATCCTTGTGTGTCCTTTCCAGCTCGGGATATTCTGTGATTCTGTGAGGTTTGCCCACCAGACCCCAGCTAAGGAATGGGGCCTCCCTTCTCCCTTTGACTGCCGAGTTTATAGACTGGTCTTTCATATTTAGGAAAATGAGTGTTCTGTGTCCTTCTGGTGCCGTTAATCCTGCTGCAAGTAAACCTTAATGAAAAAGTAACATAGATTTGCCAGGAGTTTCCTGTATGCTGCACACAGATTTGTGTCATCTGGCTCATTTTCTCACAGCCACCTCCCATATTTTGTCTTTGTTTATGTTTATATTATAACCTTGTGACACAAATTGTTAACATTTGTTTCTTGGGTCATTCCCTAGGTATTTCATCCGGCAAAAATGGGTGAGCCTCAGCAAGTGAGTGCCCTTCCTCCGCCTCCAATGCAATACATCAAAGAATATACTGATGAAAATATCCGTAAAGGCCTGGCTCCAAAGCCACCTCCGCCTGTGAAGGACAGCTACATGATGTTTGGGAATCAGTTCCAGTGTGATGATCTGATCATTCGGCCCCTGGAGAGCCAGGGTATTGAACGGCTGCATCCTATGCAGTTTGATCACAAGAAGGAGTTAAGGAAACTTAACATGTCTATCCTGGTCAACTTTTTGGACCTCTTGGATATCTTGATAAGGAGTCCAGGGAGTATAAAGCGAGAGGAGAAACTGGAAGACTTGAAACTGCTTTTTGTGCATGTCCATCACCTTATAAATGAGTATCGCCCTCACCAAGCCAGGGAGACACTGAGGGTCATGATGGAGGTGCAGAAGCGGCAGCGCCTGGAGACCGCTGAGAGGTTCCAGAAGCACCTGGAGCGAGTCGTGGAGATGATCCAGAACTGCCTGGCTTCCCTGCCCGACGATCTGCCTCTTGCAGAGGGGGGACTGAGAGTGCAAGTGGAACCCATGGATACTGATGATGGCAGCAACTGCATCGGACAGAGCGAAAAGCAGAGGGAGCGTTCTGGTGGCAAGAGAGATCAGGTTTTGGACAAAGATGCAGCCATGTGCAGCATTATTGATGAAATGACATGAGGAAAACACCTTGTTTTGTTAATGCACCACAGTGAGAGACAGAAGGGGTTCTGAGGCTACACGCTGTATTTTGTTTTGCTGTTGTACAAGCAGACAAAGCTTTTGTTGTGCACCTGTTGGAGGTTGTGAGTGACTGGGGAGATGGAAATGTGTAATGTTTTGTGACCTGTGTTTTTTTGGTAGAAGCAAAAAGGTATAATTTTTGTTAAATGTATCATGTGAGGTGGTAGGCATGGATTAAAGTTGGCTTTTCCTGTTGTACTTTCTTTTGTCAATTCCTGCTTGTTTCGGGTATGCCATTCTGTAATTCTATATGCTCTAAATCAAGACAAAATTCCTGCAGAAATGGTGCTCGTTTCTTGCACAAACAACACACAGGTACTTGGAAAACAGGCACACAGAAACTCAAGGCATTCCTTGTGGTCTGTGTCTGAGGTGAAATCTAAAGCAAGCGGGTTAGCTGCTGTTCTGCAGCTCACACATTCTTTTACTGTGTGACCAGAATGGCTTTCCTGGGATCCTGGCAGAGCCAGCTGCCCTGCCTTTCCCATTCTTGCAGAGCAGTTTCAGGATCCTGCTGGCAGTTATCAGAAGTGTTCCTCTAGCAGCTCTCTGCAGTTTCCTGTTTCCTCAGAAACCACAGGGGCAGAGAGGAAGCCTTTTCTTAAGGAGCTCTGCTTCCAGCTGCTGCATGCAAAAATCACCCTTCATCCCTCTTTCTATCTCTTCTTTCCTACAGGTGCGTTGCTAGTTTGTCTCTCAGCTACATTAATCCCCTGGTTTTCCTAATTTTCACGTAAGAAAACCTGTCAGTATGGTGCCTCTGTTCTCCTATAAGGTAGCCATGCAAGGCAAGGTTTCAATTCTAGCAACTTCCACTTATTCATAAATAACTCTTTAGTACTAATTCCATCTGTATCAAACACTGTGAGAAAGAATTGCTGTTTCAGCAAAGAACATTTCTTGGCCCTTGATCACAGGTGCAGTTCTAGTCCAAACAATATAAAAAGACCAGATATCCTTGAGGGAGAGTGTGGTGATCCAGGCACAGAGAGTGGCCAGGAAACAGCATTTCTCAAAAGCTGTATTTCAGTATTCCTTGAGTCTGGAATGACACAGTTTCCACACGACTTTTTCAAGTCTCCTCTCTATTCTGGACGTTTTACTTTATATTGCAAAGGCCCAGGTGCATATGGAAATTTTAAAAGTCAGATGAGAAAAGACTGCCATTCCATTAGGCTCAGCTGTGTAACAGTTTTCCAATACTACCAAGTTCTTGCTGCCAAAGAAAATCTGCCAGAAGATGCTCTGAGTTGCTTCTAAGTATTAGAACCAGAAACTTATGATTAAAAGCTTGAGTAGTTCATCCTCAAAATCTGTTTTTTGGCCAAGACTTGCCACAGTCTGCCACGTACTATGTAATCTTCTATCCAAATGCTGCCTACTGTGGCAAAAGCAGGTGTGGGAAGCAGTGTGGGGCGGTGGATTGCTGATAGCTGTGTCAACTCAGTGCTGCTGACAAGTTTCACTTACTGTCATCAAACATCTGGAAAAAAAACAAGAAGCAGATTGGTGTGGGGCTGTGAAGTGTTGTCATCTCTCGGTCAAAGCCCCGCCAGCAGGAGCTCAGTGCGCTCGTTGCCTGCCCCGGCAGCACTTGGCTGTGCTGCAGGACACAGCCCAACAAGCCCAGCCTTGGGCACAACAACCCAGATTGAGCTGAGGGGCACCCACAGCTGCGTCTGGAGATGATGTGCTGAGAAGCAAACACGGAAGTTCACAAAGAAGATAAGTTTTCCTAAATGAGAAGGGCGAACGGGAGCGCTGTTCGTCATCTTCAGCCGCGATGGTGTCTTACGTCTGCCTGAACTGGGTTCTTCTGGTGCTGTTTACAGGTAACCAAGGGGCCATAAACAGCTGGATGGAGGTGGGTGGAGGTAACATGCATCAGTGATTCGGAGGCTAGCAAAGAGAAATTTTAACTTGCGACAGGAAGAGTGGCCACACCACAGAAGCTGCAGTTCTCTGTGTTAAAACAGAACTTCATCACAGTGGCTCAATAGACTTCTAATGGCCTTATCTCCTTAGGAAAACAGAAGCATGCTGAGGATATGATGGTTTTAAAAGTGCTCCTTGGGCTGGCTGCTTGTCTTCCTAATGGGCTTTTTTAGATAATGGTGATTTGAGCAGAGAACTTTCAATTGCTTTAGAGAAGACATAAAACAACGACATTTCACTTTGGCAAGCTTTGTGAAGACTAATGCTTAGGTAGACAGTGAAAAGATCAGCTGTGGCTTCTGGTATTTTTTAACCAATATGAAATTTTATTGGGACAAATTGATATTTTTTCTATTTTTTAATTTTTTTATTTTGAGGAACTAGTCCTCCTAGATTGTTAAGAGCAACAGCCATGAAAACAGCAGGTTGCAAAGTGGTACTAATAAAGACAGATAGACATTAAAAAACTTGGTGCTAAGATAAATTCAGTTGAAAGAAAAGGGATAGTACAGATTTTTTTGTAGTTCTTTATAAAGCCTTTTATGATGAGTTTCGTTTGTAATTTCCTTTTCATATTAAATAAGATACATTGGTTTCAGAGGCTTGTTTCTAGTGTGTTATTGTGGCAAAAATCTCTGCATGCATCCTATTTAAATATAATAGGTTAGGAAAATATCTGAGGTGGACTGGGCAAAACACCAATTTCACTGTGATAAATGGGCTAGTGGGAGTTAGGGCTCACTGTCTTGACGTGAGTAGTGTGGCACAGCCTTCTGGAAACGTGACAAATTTATGGGGAAGCAAAACTGTGTACAAATTAGAAAAGAGAATAAGGTAGTAGGAAAAAAAAGAGAGTATATATAATGTTTCTCAGAAAAGCCCTGAAAAATTTCTTCTTGTAAGAATGGGGATAACCTGCCTTTATGCAAGAGAAAAGGAAATTCATTCAGCATTCTGATCATCATTCTGATGAAACCTGCAGTTTAGTTCACTGAAAGGGGGCAAGAGTTTCCCACAGTGGTTTTGAGGCAAGTCAATGTCTTACTGTTCCCCCATGTGTGGCCTGGGTTAAACGTACATGAAGGAAAAAGTGAGGAGCCAACAGACTGCACCTGGCTCAAGAGGAGCCACAGAGTTTCTTTACCTCATTGCCTATCTGCAGAGACTGCAGAAAATGTTCTTTCTCTGAGCATGTCCCAGCCCTGATCATTATCCATCACTGCATCAGTCCTGCTGGGACACACCTATTTGTGCAAAATCTGATCCACCAATGCCTGGTGTTCTTTGAGAGATGGGAGGTTTCAGGACATGCAAGGTGCACAAGAGGCTTCCACTTGTGTGTCCTGCGCCGAACAATCTTGTTTGTCTTTTTGTCCACAGGCCCCACAGTATCGGAACTAGTTGTGACAGGAGAGGCTGGTCAGGACGTCACTGTGCCCTGCCACTACAGTGTCCGGGACAGAAGCGCCATCACATCCATGTGCTGGGGTCGGGATAGGTGCCCCAATTCAAAATGTTCCCAGCCCATTATCTGGACAGATGGCTGGAGGGTGACGGAGCAGCACAGCAGCAGGTACCAGTTGAAAGGGGACCTGCAGAAGGGGGACGTGTCCCTGACGATTGTGAATGCCAGGGAAGCAGACTCTGGGACCTACTGCTGCCGTGTGGAGCTGCCGGGGTGGTTCAACGATCAACTGATTAATCTCAAGGTTGTGATAATGAAAGGTGAGTGCAGAGTGAGTACCATTGTGGCGGATCTGCTCTTGGGTCTGGACTTCAAAGCTTGTGGTGCAAATGATTCCTGCAATCATCCATAAGACTGATCTTGAGGACCTTGCACATCTGCTGTTAGTGCTGCCTCAATCAAGCTGCTTTTGGCAATGTTGTTATCCCACTGCAGTCACTGCAATGAAAAAAAGGACATGATGCTTTCATGGAGCATTCTTAGAGACGCTGAAGAATTTGAAAGAAAGGGCAGCATAAAGTATTCATCCAAAGCTTTAATGCTGCGTCTTTTGCATAGAGAGCCACGTTTGATTTTCCCTGCTTGATTCTAGATTAAAGCCCAGGGACACAAAATTGGTATAGAGAAGCTTTTTATCAATTCTTCCTTTGATTTTTAGTTTTCCCCTTGCTTGTGATATTATATAGAACAAGTGGCTGACAAATGTACTTGTGCTTTGCTAGCAAATTTTTATTATGGAAACACTGTCTCTTTCTCACTTCACAAATGCCCAAAAAGGTTAATTATGTGTTGATTTTGTTTTATGTTTTAACGTCAGCAAGGATCTCTACTGCAAGTCCTCACACTTACACCTCTGAACAGACCTCAGGTAACTTTTATCCGAGTGTTAATAGCATATACAAACCATATTGCAAATGGGGAATCTTAGGAAGAAACAAAATGATGATAGATGATAGAAATGTCTTGGCTAAAATTTATTAAACATTGCCAGAGATCAGAACTTGGATTTAAATTCTGCTTGATATTATACAGAGTCCAACAGAAGGAACATGTATACTGGGAGGAAGCTGCTTCAGGCGTGATGCTTAAGTAGATGTTTTAGTGGTGCTGCAAGGTTTGCTTTTATTTGACTGTTGTTTTGGTTTGTTGGGGTTTTTTGTGGTCTAAAATTTCACCTCATCTTCTGGAAATGCATCCCATGAACGGTAAAGCACAATGTTTTAGGAGTTGGGTGAACCCCACTATTTAATCAGAATTGTTTTATTGGACTAGCTCAAAAGAGCATCCAATTAAGGCTCCTGCCTCCAGCAGCAGTCAACAGCACATGATTAAGTAGGATGGTAGAAAAATGGCATTAATTTTGTGATACAATGCCAAAGTATTCTTCCACCCTGATGTGTATCTCAGAGGCTGCCCATGGCCTCTGTCCACATTTAATAACGTGAGGTCCCTCACTGCAGTGGAAGAGACAATACTCAGCTATTCCTCACTTGTTTTCTACATTCCCCTCACAAGTGGATAAAATTGTATCACGTACCCACTCAGCTGCATCTTTTTCAGTCTGAAAAAGACAACTTTAATTTCCACTGCCCAAGAGAAACCTCGTGGTGCAGCAATGGCTTATTCTCTGGATTCTGGAAAAAAAAAAAGAATCAGGGATGCCATTTGTATTTCTCCCTCTATCTTGGATGTTTCCAGCTAAGCAACTCCAAATTAGTGTTACAACAGTTGCATTTCCTTTTTGGAAGAAGAAGTGAAAACTTTCTCAGACAGTTTCTATTCTAGTTGCCGATAACATGGATTCCAATCTTAGAACTCAGGGGTTTTCTTATCCCCATGACCTCTTCCTTAGCCTATGGTGGAGCAGTGTTTGAAGTTTCCAGAATCCAAGGTAGTGTGTGCATGTTCACACTGAGGGAGATTGAAAAAGGCAGGTGGCCTTCTGCCTCTGATGTAGAAATATTCCAGAATTTCCAGTGGAAGCTGATGATCCTGTCCTCTTCAAAATAAAGCTTCTGGATTAAGGGTTACAATTTAAAACATAAAAGCAACCAGCTGGGGTTGGCACAGAGTGAACAGGAGATTTTGTTTTCAGGAGGTTTTTATATCATCTGACAACACGTGGAGAAACTGAGACTGATGATAGAGAAGAGAGACATTTATAACTCTTAATTTTATATATTGCAAACAGCTGTGCTCCGGGAAATTACCTTAAAATGTGCTGCAGGTCCTTATGCAAATAAATCACATTTTGTTCAGTCTGTTTGCTGTATAGCTGCCTGGGGCTTTAAAGGTGTCACCTTTCTGTGACTCTGCCACACGTGCTGCTTCAAGGCCCTGAGCTAATCTTCATCAGTTTTCACCTGATAACCTCAGTTTGTTTCAGGCATCATTTTTTGTTTCAAGGCCAGGTTGGATGTGGCATTGAGAAACCTGGTCTAGCTGAAGGTGTCCCTGCCCATGGCAGGGGCTTGGAATGTGATGGGCTTTAAGATCCCTTTTAACCCAATCTGTTCTATGATTCTGTGGCCACTTCTTCTTGGTAACTCCTTCCCAGTGGTAACAGCAAGAGCCAGGTGTTTCTTGGAAGGAGTTCAAAGCTCTGAAAAGGGTGGCAGAAACTTCAATATTCAGAGTTTTGTGCTGCCCTCTGAAAGCACCAACCTCTTATGCAGAGTCCAGACTACTGATAGGCACAGAAGTTCAGGGTCCCAAGTCAGCTGTACAAATTCTTGTCTGTCAAGGCAGAACAGTTCCCTGTGCAAGTGATGTGTTTGTCTTGCCTTTGCTCAGCTCCTGGCAGCACCAGTGAAACCTCCTTTACTGTCACAAGGACCTGGCCATCGGTTTCTGCTTCAGAAGCTCCTCAGACTGTAAGCATCAACCTTGCTGTAGCACACCTAGACAGAGTGGATGGACTTGAGAGGTTACTGGGTCACCCCTACAGGTCACTTCCACTGCTTTTGTCTGATTGCCACAGATTATTGTTTTGTAGTCTGCGTGTTTAGTGGTTATAAAGAGTGCTTGTGTGCTCACTATTAGAGGGGGGGGAGAAAAACCCTGCTTAGCATGCATAAAGTACTTCCTTCTAGAGGAGGAAGGGCTTTAGCAATATCTGTATTTCTTTTCAGGCCTCTGCACCCTGCTCAGGCCCCTCAGACTGCTTGGATGTGACTGCAAACCTGCAGGTATGGCAGGATGTGGGGAAGAGTGGAACTTGGGCCACCTGAGAGCACAGGGGTGCCCTGCACTCCCTGTGCAGTGGGGGTCAGACGGGCAGCTCTGTGTGTCCCGCAGAGTCCTGCAGCACAGGTGGCGGGGTGTGACATCATAAGGTATCTTACTCATTAAAAAAATTCACCAAATATTATTAAACCTGAATAAATGATATTTGTCATAACTTCAGGTCCTCGAAAAATCTCAAGGACTGCGTTTAACAGCATGGTTCACACAATTGTTGCAGAGATTCTGCTTGAAACTGGGCCTGTTTCTCAAATTAGGCTTTTGGTCTCAGCTGTACTTTTCCTGCAGAGTTGCAAAACACACAAAAGGCCTTTGGGTACTGCACGGGCTTCTTGCTGTCAGTTCCACTAATGCTCCTTGGCTTGTGTTTGACAGAACACGTCTCTATCACTTCCCAGCCAGCAGCGTCCAGAGCATGGGCTGTACATTGCGATCGGCTCATGTGCAGCACTTCTGCTCATCCTGATTTTGGCTCTGTTCCTCACTAAACGTGAGTACTTTTCACAGGCAGCTGCTCAGGGATTGCTCAGGTTTGTCCAGTCACAGCTGTGGTGATGCCACATCTCCAGCTTCAGGGCAGGGAGCTGAGGTCCCTGGAGGCACCTGTGCTGTGGCTGCTCACAATGGGAATTTCCTATCCTGAAAACATTTGAAGTTCCCTTACTTAGTTTCTTATGCTTGAATTTATCTTTGAACCCACTACTTTACTTGCTTCTAATGGTTTAAACAAAATTATTTGTTCTAACTCTTTTTTTCTTTCTTTCTTTATTTTAATTCTGAATGGTCCTTAGAATATTTTTACAACCCGAAGAAGATGGGTAACTCTGCAGGGTAAGTTTTCTGTTCCTGCTTTTGCTAATAGGACAAGTGAGGTTACAGGAAAAATCTCAGTGTGCTAACCATTCCACCACATACTTTGGCTTTCTTTTTTAATCTCAAGTTAATAGAAAACATTATAAAAAGAAATTAATAACTCCTGCTACTTTTCGTTATTTAATAAGCAAAAATAAGTGTCACTGTCAGTTAATAGCATTAGGGAGCTTGCTAACCTCAAGTGTGAATTTTCTCGTAACTGGAGAGATGATTCATTATCAGTCATGATCACACGTTTATGCATATTTTACATTTACATAGTGAGCTGGTTGATCTTCTCCTCTGTGGTTTTATTGTCTGTTTTTGGTTTAATACCATGGGTTTTACTCTTTCGTGCAGCTTTGTTGCATTTTGGAGGCCACAAGTCATGGGGAGCCATAGTGTCCTGGAAGATGAAAATCACGCAGAGGAGAATGTTTATATCATGCAGTAAGGACTGGATGCACGGCTGCCTTTGTCACTGCTGAGACATTAAAAAGTTTGCAAAATGTTGGCTGCTCCCTCTGCTCAGCAGCTGAACGTGACTGCACTACTGAAGCATTATTCACATCCTAATAATAAAACAAATAAAAGCTACACTTTTAATTAAAATCTTTATCAGCCCGTTCCAGAAACAGAAACCAAAACTGGCATCAGTGGAACTTTCCATTTCCTAGGGAAAGTTATGATTATATTTTATTATCTGCTTCAAATTCTTGCTTCCTTTTTGGAAAAAGAAGAGGAAATGCCAGAAGGGCACAGTTGTGTTCACTGTGGATTCTACCTGCCACCTTCCACAGAGCCTGTGCCATCAGAGGGCAGAAGCAACCTCAGAGCTGTGTGACAAAGATGTCACGTGGCAAATCTCGGTAGTATTAGTAATTTAATACACACTTAGTTGTATTTTCGTTGAACTCAGGTACAGCCTGTCCTGCTAACAGCTCAGTAATGCAATATACTAATTCCTGTCTACCTGGAATTAAATCTGGAGGAGCTATGGGTGCTCACCCCCGAGGGGATATCCTTGGAGCTTACGGGTTCAGTACATCAATGGACAGAATAGTCCCAGCTTGTGTGCAGAGAATTATGACTAAGTGTGAGGTTTTTTGGCAAAGTACATCACTATTTTTCTGTGGCTTTCTCCTTGGGCACATCTTTACCCTGAGAAGCCATTGGGGTGAAAGGTCTCACTTCCAGGTCTCTGAAAAAACTGAACAACTCCCCCTCCTCCTCCCCACCAACACACACTTTGTAAAGTTAATTAAATTCTTTTCTTAGCTTGCAGAGAAATCATGGACATTGCACAAAATATTGGCTGGAAGTTGGCCCTGTCTTCACACATCTCTAGAAATCAAACAGCACTTAATTCCTAAGAATGTTGAATGTGTTTGGTGGATTTTACCTGATAAATGGGAGGTATCTGGGGCCAAATGCCTTTCCTCCATTGCTCCTCAGTTAGTGATGTGCCTCAGCTTTTATTTTCTGCAAAACTAAACTTTGGTTTACTTTAAATAAATAAATGGAGTCAGCCCCATCAGTATGAATTTCAGAGCAAGAGACACAACACACCCAAATCATCTTTAAGTGGAAGAATAAGTTTCCCCAATTGTTTTTAAAAACACATTTTAAACAGAGGTTGGGAACTTCCTGAAAGAGCAGAAAAGCAGCACAGGCAGGAGAGACACCAACTCTTGCCAAATATTGGTCAAATCATTCTTCCCTGAAGCTCATCCCAAGGAGCAGTGCGGAATTACCCAACACAGACACTGCTGCCAGAGGGAAAACTCTTGGATGCACCGCAAAGTTTCTACCACTGAGTTAATTTTAAACTCCAAAATGATTTCAACAGTGCAATGAGGCATAAAGGCGCAACAATAAAATCAGTAGGTATTTATGTTAACAGCTGAGACACTTGAGGCCACGGTCTGGTTATGCATAAGGGGAGTGGGGTCAGTGGAGATGACTGGGACTCCTTGTCCCAGCTGGTGGAGATGGGAGGGCGTGGGCTGGCTGGGGAGGGCAGTGGTTTCCTCGGGAGTCACAGAGGGTCTGGCTCAGGCGGGGTCCTGCAGGTGAGTGTCCTTGCACAGACTCACAAAGGAGGGAAAGGCTCATCCTGCCGAGGAAGGAAGAAATGGCAAACAAATTTGGACAGGTGACCCTGGGGTGATTTGTATTTTCACTCGTGCTCTGTGTTCTCCTGGGGGTCTCTGTTGTAGCAGGCTGGAAAGGTCAAAAAGGTGAAGGTGAATTCATGGCTGACTGAAGAGTGGGGGCACAGAAATTGGGTGCTCACTGATCCCAGGGCCAGGAAAAGCGATTGACAAAACCAGCCCTGCCATTTGCTATCTTCACATCATGAGTAGCTTTGAGTGAGAAGGTACTGAGACCAGAAAGGACCTGCTGGTGTCAGACTGTATTTTTGCATTTGGCTATTAATAACAATTACTAACCCCAAATCTCTGTCCCTGCTGCAGACATTGCTTTCCTTCTGCCCGGCTGAGCGTGTTGCTGCTGCAAGTTCCTGCCCTTGATAGGAGCTGGAGGAAGTCTGATCTGGTCTCTGAACTGGGTCTCAGGAAACATCTTCAGCAATTTCTGCTTTCCGCAATTTTATGTAATCAGTCTCTACTGGGGTCAGAGTTAGACACATGTGGGGTTTCCAAAATCATCTGATTTCAACTGCTTATGCTCTTATGGAGTTTGTGGTCCACCCTTTAGACTCTGAGTCATAAAAGATGCTTGTCCGTAAGGATTTTTTGACTTAATATTAATGACTAATTCAGACTAATTCTTACATTAGGAAGCTTTTCATGTAAAATAAAGTTCCAGAGTATCTGATAACCAAAATCTTGAATCAACCAAAATCTTCCTGCTCTGCAATTACTTGGTAAACAGACTTTGCAAAGGTTGTTTGGAGCAAGAGCTTTGCCTTGGACATGCAGTGTGATACACATCCCCAAAGGCAGAAGCTCCCTGGGCTTCTTCACTACCTCCACTTGTGTCAGTGGATCTTGGAACAGGCATTTCAAAATGATCTTAAGAAACAAGCAGGTGGCACTTGGAACCCATTCACCCCTCAGGAGGTTGTCTGGCAGCACACTGAGCTGATGAGGCTGATGAGCTGAAAGCTCTCTTTTTTGAGACAACTCTGCCTTTTCTGCTTGCAAGAAGCCACTAGATAGCAGTACAGAAACAGAAAGCAGCCCGTGTTTTTGGTTCTTCCCAGCACACTTGGATTTTGGATGGCCTTTTTCAATGCACTCTGCTGCTGTTGGCCCAGCCTTGCTACAGAAACAAAGCCAATACCATCCTGTGTTCATCCTGTGCCTTCTTTGGTTGCTGTGGAATACTGTCCAGTTCTGTCTGGACAAGCTTCATGGAAATTTGTAGCTGAATAAAGACCCAAATTTGTGTCCCAGGTGAGATTCAGCTGCTCCCTGCAGTGGAATCAGCTGAACGTCAGCTCACAGCCACTGCTGGGTGGTGAGTAATGGGAGAAATTTTGATAATTGCAGGGAAAAAAGTCTCCAGGATATTGGATGCCTCAGGTTTCATTAGTTCTGTTCACAGAGCAGCTGGGGCTGTGTGTAAAGGGCGTTGTATGAACTGTACCCGGTAGAATATAGCAAATTAGGTATTTTACTGATTGCCTTTGCTGCTAAAATTTTATTTGCTTTTTTCAATGCCAGCAAGCAGAAGGGTGATATTTTCATGAGCTTGACTATCATGATAAGCCCAAAATCTCATTACTAAAAGTGTAATGCCTGGTTAAAAGCCCATCATTTTATCATTTGAACTTGGAATTGCACTCCAGTTTGCACTGTGCTACATTTATTTGCACAGAATTTTGTCTATCTGCAATTCTTCATTCCTGACCTTACTGCCCTGAATTACTTTTGCTTTATTACTCAGCTATTCCAGAGGAGAACTTCCAGAGACCTTATTTGTCAATTGGTCAGAAAGAAATAAAACAGTCAGAAGGAGTGAAATATATTTCTTGAAGATGATGTTGCATTTCTTTGGGAAGGATGTGGTTTTGGCAACAAAACATTTGCAACTACTTCCTCCAAGGCTGTATTTGAAAACAGAAAATATGAAGCTGGGGAAAGAGAGGAGTCTTCGAGCAGAAGGAAGAAGCAGGGGAAATGAAGGATTAAGCAAATATAAGTGAAGACAAAATGCCAAATGTTTAGGGGTGTAAAAGCACAGAATGTGTTCTTGCCACTCAGCAGCCCGGAACAGAACTGGGCCTTAAGAGTTCCAGGGAATGGCAAAGCAAGTAGAATATTGAAATTTCTGGTGATAGTACCGTGCTGAGTATCTTGGAAGAGGAAAGGAGAATAGGACAGCCTGTTCCAGGGTTTACTGCCTTCTGGCTAAATACTTCCCAGTGTCCGGTGTAAACCTCCCCTGGTGAGCTTGGAATCATCCCCGTGTGTCCCAGTAGTGAATTCCAGGGAGAAGAGACCAGCACTTCCCTGCCCACATCCCCTCCTCAGGAGGCTGCAGAGAGCTGTGAGCTCCCTTCAGCCTCCTTTTCTCCAAACCTGGAGTCCACAGCTGCTCCTCACAGGAACGTGCTCCTCACGTTCTTTCCAGCCCTGCCACCTCCTCAGCTGGCCTTGTCTGGGCACATTCAAGCACCTGAATGTCCTCCTTAAACTGTGTGGCCCAGAGCTGCACACGGTGCTCCAACTGGGGCTGCACCAGTGCTGAACACAGCAGGAGATCCCCTCTTTGGCCAGTTCCTATCCGGAAGCGTAGGAAAGAGCCACTTGCAGTATGTAAAATCTGGAAATGGAGAAATGAGACTTCAGTGGGAGTCACTCAGCGCCTCTGGAAAGGATAAGGTCTGGTTTTCTCTCCTTCCTCTCGCTGCCCCGGTGTCTCTGTCAGCCAGAATGTCTCATTTTGTGCTGTTTCACTGGATTATGATACAGATCTTTATAGGTGAGTCTTCACCTTTTTCAGTGTGTTTGCTCAGGAAACGAACATTTTTTAAAATGAAAACCAGCAACATTTGTTTTGTGAAAACAAAACAGTGAAAAGGATCATGATTGTATATAGAACTTCAGAAATTTTCTTAATTTACTGAGTTAATACTCCTTGAGGTTTGCGGGTTTTTTCACTTTTTAAAAATGTATGCAGTTTCCTCTGTTTTAGTTCCTTCGTTCTCTTCCCTTGCAGAACTCCTGAAAGATGAGAACGGCTTTTTGTTACTTGTTCTTTAACTGAGCTCAGTGCTGGGAATGTGTTGTCCTGAGGTTCAGTAGCTGGTTAAATGCCTCTTTTCTGTTTATTAGTCATATCCTCTGCAATCTCATCAGTAAAGAAGCTTCAGTAAGGAAAAAATAAAAAGGATTGATAGGACAAAGATTCCAAATATCTTCTGGAAAATTATTCCAGGAATAGATCAAGGGGAAAAAAAAATTTTAAACATCTGCTTTGGCTGGAGGATGAATGTTTTTGTCCATCTAATGACCAGTCTGTGGGAGAGAAGACAGCTACAAGAGCAACTATTGGAGTTACTGCTTAGTGCCAACTGCCCCTGAGGGTGGGTTCAAGGGAGACTGCATACAAATATGAGTATACCTGTGTGGTCTGGCCTATTATGAATACCCCTTTCTATTTGGGATGGTATATTAAACATCTGGAGTCCATTTCTCTCTCACTGATTAAGGACTTAGAGTGGCAAACCTCACAGACTTCAGCAGGACCAACCAGGCAGAGCCTTGGGTCAAATCTGGATGCCGGGAAGGTCAGTGCCATGGAGAAGGGCAGGGTTCCCCTCACAGTAAGAGCAGGGTGTCACAATATAACAGTCTCAGGAAGCCCTAATTTCAAAGACACGTTCATTCCCTCCTATCTACGATTTCCTTTGGAAAATGTGTCTGTAGAAGAGGCTGCAGCTCTAAGTAAGTTATTTACTCCTTGCAGAGGTTCATGCTGTTGAATCCAGGCTGCTGCAGTACTGAAGCTGTCCTCACCAGCCTGCAGTGCAGGCAGATGTTGGCAACATTAGCTTCACAGAAATTAAAAGAGGATTTGAAACTGCAAAACCTGTAACTTTCTAGCAGGAGTACTAGAGGGAAACTGCACTGAAGACATTCTGATGCCTTGTGTTTTTCCTCTTCTTCTTTTAAATTATTTACTTAGTTATTTGTTTACTAAGTTCAGGGCTCTGCTTCTTTCATAGAGAAGAGCAGGCAAATTTTCATTTGTTAAAGGGTTGCTTAACAAGGCTGCTTTTGTGCTGTGCAGAACCAGGCTGAAGTAAGAGCAGAAGGTGCGCCCATTTCTCCTCAAGAAGCAGCAACCTGAATTCTAGCAACACTTTTAGCTGGTTTAGCACACATCTTTGTTGGGGTGACTTGAAAATATGTGTTAACCTGCTCATGACTAACCCCTTGCCCCCACAGAAATACTTTCAAGGTCAGCTGCATGTCTTGTTCTGTGTTCATAGAGAGAGGCTCTTTTCTCTGTTTTGCTGTTTCAAGGCAAATGAACCTTCCCTTTCCAAGGGCTAAAGCCACCATCTCTCAAAGCCTTATACTGTATTCAGGAATTCGGTTTCTGAATTAATTTCACTGTAGAAGCTCCTGCCCTTCAGGCCATGTTGCCCGTTGTTTTGTCTGCCTCTATTCTCTCAGCATTTGGGGCTGTGGAAACCTGAATGGGTTGGCTTCTCTTGCCAGTGAGATAAGCAATAACAAATCTGAAATGTCATCCCAATAACAAGTCAGGAGGCAGCCTGCCACATACTAAAGCCTCACCTAGGGAATAGTCCATTAAAGAGAAAACAAAAGAGACATGGACACAGTTAAAAGCATCTGTTTGCTATCTGGGAGTCATGCCAAAAAGAAAAGGCATTCAAACAGCTGGCAAAATAGAAATGTTTGGAAAACCAGGGCCAAAGCTGGTGATAATAGCAGCAGCAGCAAGTCCTCGTTGGGGTGAGCAAGCTGGCCACGAGACGTCAGATCTGCGGGGCGAGGACAGCTCTGGTTGCTCCCCAGGTCCCTCAGTTCCTGCCCCACAGTATGGAAATAATAACATGGGGAAGAAAGAAAGGTAGGAGGACTGACAAAGACCAGGTGAAGGTAAACCAAGAAAGATTTGTTCCTGTCTGGGAAATTTTCTTGTATAGTGCCTTTCATGAAGAACAAATCTTTTAAGGCAATCTGGGAGATGCATAGACAGTTAAGAGGGAATGATATGTAGCAAAGATTCAGAGCAGATGCCAAGGTGGGTATTGGCTGTATAAACACCAAGTAAAGCTGGTGACTAAGAGTAAGAGGACAAGGCAAGTGTGTATATGCTCTTTTTAAAATCAGTATAACACTAACAACTACAGCTTCTGTGTAAACAGAGTTCCACAAGGTAAGTGGGATTAGTTGGCAGGGCTTGCTCAGTGCACTTTCTGAGAACAGGTTCCCATAGACAGATCCCACTGCTCTGCCAGATTAATTAGTCCCTAATTTCACACATGAATAGATATTTTGGACTCTGCTTTTGAGACTGTCAGTGAAAGGCAACTGTGACAGCATTTCCTTTTCAAAGGAGGTGATGGTGGACCGAGAAAACCAGATGTCTTTCACAACAGGTTTTTGAACAGCTTTCAAACAGCCTCCTAGGAAAGGAGATGGGACGGGAGCAGAGTTCTCAAATTCCTTTTGCAGAGGTCCAGCCTGTGCTCGGGCTGCCAGAGATAGACCCCAGCTTTGCTCATCACATGTCTGATGTGTTTTATGAGCCTCCCTCCAGCAGCTGGTCAGGACCAGAGCAAGGAGCCCTCCAGCAGCAAGCAAAGCCTGACAGCTCCTGGCTGTTGCCTGTAGCGCTTCGGGGCACAAGCTGCCACAGGCTCCTGGAGAAGTCTTGTGGGATCAGCAGCTGTGGCCTGCCTGCAGGCTGGAGTCTTTCTTCAGACGTTGTTCATTCAGTGTGTTGTGCAGGTAAGAGTCACCATCAGAGACTGACAGCACTCACCTCTCCTTGCTCTCCCCTGACAGCACATGTGGTGTCTCAAACCCTTGTTAGAGGAATAATAGGACAACCTGTGAAACTGCCTTGCTCCTATCAAGTGAAGCGGCTCAAGGACATCTCCGACATGTGCTGGGGCAGAGGCCCCTGCCCAAATTCAAAGTGCAGTAACAAAATTTTGCACACCACTGGCAGTAAGGTGACATTCAGAGTATCTGAGAGGTACAACCTCCAGGGCCCTGTTCACTCTGGAGACGTGTCCCTCACGATTGGGACGGCGAAGGCGGAGGATGCGGGAATATACTGCTGCCGTGTGGAGATCCCCGGCTTGTTCAACGACATCAAACGGAACATACGGCTGGAGGTGGCCAGAGGTGGGTCTGGGGACCTTGGGGACACAGCCAGCAGGGAGAAACCACTCCCTGGGTAGTGAAAATTGGAGTTTATGTGTGCTTTTTTTTGTTTGTTTTGGCCAAAAGTGTTTTTCCCAAGTTACGTATTTTTCAAGGGAGCTCTGCAACCAGTTGCCAATTTGATTTACATTCAATGTGCAGTTTAGATTAAAAAAACTCCTAAATTTTACCCTTTTTTTGCCTTTCAAATGAATATTTCATTTCTCATTGTGTATCTATGCTTGACTTTTTAAAAGATGATGGAATGAAAAAGGGATTTATAATTTGAAGAGCCCTTGGAATGAAGTCCAGTTTTTCATTTGGGGTTCACCCCAGCACTGAAAAGACTTTTATTTCATTCATGTCACAAAGAGACCCACAGGGATGACCCACCCTTCAGGGTGCTTCCTTCCCCTTCAGGGTGGGTCCTCAACACCCACATATTTGGAAATTTTTCCTCACAGTCTTGAAGGGCTTCTTCCCCTTCCTATTATTTTTTTGAGCTGCAGGATCAAGCAAGATCTTGCACAGGAAAAAAAGAGATGATACCCACCCTCCACAAAGCAGAAAGACAATTTTTTTACTGGCTTTTACAGAGTGCAATTGGTGTACACAGCACATTTGTTTGTCTGTTTTAAGCAATACAACAGGAGAGATGGTAAAAAACGCTGCAATTGCTTGGTTGCCCCTGAGGTTGAGGGCAACAGTCCATTAAAGAAGACCCAGTTGCAAAGATTAGCAAGGAGCTTATAGCTGGAAAACCAAGCTGTTTTATTTATTATATTTTTAGGAGGACATTAAAAAGCAAAATAACGACATTTGCAAGCTTTGGGGTTCTACCACACAAGGTTCTGGCCTTTCCATTTCTACAAGAGGGTCAAGGAGGGGTGTTTAAAACCAGTAAAAGAAAAGCAAATCTATGTCTATAAATCTGTGAATTTCTCTGACTGGTCGTGCTTTCAGCTAATTAAAATAGCTTTCTGAATAGTGACTCTCCCACCTTCATTCTCAGTATTTTAGCAGCCAGATAATTTTTATCCATTTCTGCGCTGTCTTCCCTCGGGGTTGGTTGTGAATGCTCTGACCTGGCTTTTCTCTTGGCTGTGTTTTTTCCATGCAGCCCCTCCAGTGACCACAACCGCCACCACCACCACGAGAAAAGCTCCTGTTTCCACCAAACATTTTACAGAAACAACTTTTGCTCCTCAAGCAACCTCTGGTCTCCAGCCAACACCAGAGACTGCAGTCCTGCTGACAACCAGCACCCCTCCACCAGCAACCACAGCCCCCGAGTCTCCAGCAGTAACTGCATGGGAGACCCCTGCTCCCCCAACAATTGCTGTGACAGAAAATGATATTTTTCCAGTAACTGTGGTGGAAACCAGTGCTCCCCCAGATTTTCCAACTACTTCCCAAGCAGCTGATGTGACAACTGAAGACGACGCGTTCTGCTTCACGCTCCCTGGAAGTACAGAGGGTAACCAGCACCAATCCTTTCCTTTTTCTGTGTAGCTGAGGTGGTCTGGGATAGCCTGACGGGCATCATAGAGACTCTCCAAATACTTTTATTTGTGTCTGGGAAGTTTTCTCCCCGATGCCTATAGGCGTGCTTCAGGGGGTTTAAGCAAACACAGGTCAGATGTTGTAGGTGGTGCAAAATTGGAGTGAACAGCCAAGGCAGCTGAGGGCCAGGCTTCCTTCAGAGGAGCTTTAACATGGAGAAATAATGTGACAGAAACCTCACAAAGTACAACAGAAATAAATGCAAAAATTCAGCCCCTGAGATGGAGTAAGAGAGATTAATTTAGCTGTGCACTAATTTTTTCTTGATCTGGGAAAGGCAATTGAACTTGTGAAAAGGTTAGTTTAGAGTATGTTCTGCTTGGGAAATAAAGTCAGTGAGAATTCAAAGCATGTTTAAAAGTGAGTATTTACATTCTCATATGAAGGCTGCTGCTGCTATTAGTGATCAGTTATCATCCTTATCATTCCTGGGTAGCTCCTTTATCCACATTAATGACTCTTTCCCACAGACTCATGGCTGCACAAATTTGGATGCCATGTGGAGATCCTCCGAATTAGTGATCTTTATAAGCATTACTTTTACTTTGTTTCAGAGACTACTGAATTCCCAGGTACACTTCCAGCTTCAGAGACTACTGAATTCCCAGGTACACATCCAACTGCAGAGGAAACTACCACCTCTGCCATGATGGAAGAGGAGTCAGCCATAGGTGAGTAGGATAACGTTGTAAGGTCAGAAGCTGCTTGCTTAGAGAAATTAAAAAGTTGGCATAAACAAAACTACTGAGTATTCTTAAGAGTGTTCCAAACATGTACTGATAGTTACTCATTGCATCTGGCAGTAAGAAGTATCTGGGATCCACACAGGAATTGTTTGAAATCAGGATGTAAAAACAGCTAAGAGAAACATATTTTTATACCTCCAAAGGAAGTTGATTTTGAATCATTCACAACTGTCGGGTATCTTGGGTCTGAGAGAAGTTAAAAATTGAACTTTTTCAACATCGCTGAATTCTCAGATGTCTGATTTGTCATCACTGTGAGCTCATTGAGATTTCCATTTTAAATCCTTCCCAAGTGCTGTGCCCTCAACAGAGAACTTAATGCTAAAATTCAAGGTTGACATGTTGTATTCAGTGTCTTGGTTTCAATAAGTGCCAAGAATCTCTTAATTTTTAAACCCACAGTGTTTAGATTTTTGCAGGTCTTCTTTTGCTAGACCTAAAGACTTACAGCAAGAACAGTGTTCCTTAATGCTCCTGGAGGGGGCTCACAGAAGAAACTAAAGTGGTCTCTAGAGAATTTGTGAGGTTTTTCCACTCCTATCTCACTTGTCATCCTTCTGATACAGGGCTGGATAATGCCTGTGTTTTGTTGCTGGAAATATGAAGTTTTACAAAGGGTCTTGCCTCTGGGATTCCTGGGGCAGTTTGAGTTGTGACAATGAGCTGGAAAGAGCCACCACAAAATCAGTAACAGCAGAAGATGTACCCTGTTGATGTGAGTTACTCCCACCCGTGCAAAACCTTGTGTCAAACTGTCACAAGGCGTGAAAATGCTGCAGCACAGTTGGCCGGTGTCTGGTGAGAGCCATAAGCCAAGTTCAGTTCTTGACTCAGTCTCCTTTCACTCTGTGAAAAAACGCACTAAATGGACCCAGCTCAGGCTTTCTGTAAGGTAAGGGAAGGCTGATTTGTGGCTGAACATTGTATTGATGTTAGAGCAGCAGGAGAGAAACCCAGGGTTGTGAGCCCTCCATCTCCAGGCACAATTTTTGGCAGATAGGTTGGGTTGCCTGGGCTCCTGCTGACCAGACTCTGATTTAATTTCTCTTCTATCTTCCCTTGCTTTCCCCCAGCTACAACCCTGCCAGCACCAGCCACACTTCAGACCCCAAAAATACCCTTGCTCTTTCAAGTATCAAAGTGAGCAGCAATAGTTGGTCCCATCAGCCAGGCTGCACACGTTGCCATAAAGTTTAACTTTGGGACCTGCATTGTCACTGTTTCATCTGCATTTCTTGTAGATTTGGGGTAGATCTGAAGTACAGATGTCCGAGAGAGCTGAGTGTTATAAAACAGGCATATGACAAAATGCAGTGTTCACACATCCCTGGGATTTTTAGTACTTCTTAGTGTTTTATTACCTGTATTTGTTTAGCTGTAGTGCTTATTAGTCATAATCTCTTTTCTACTCCTGTGCAAATTTTGGCCTACAGTGGCATGAGCTACCCATGCCTGGTCCATGTCTTTGATAAAACACAAGCACGTGGGAGGTGGAGACACATCAACACAGCTCACACAGGGGGCTGGTCAGAACTGAGAGGTTTGGGGCAGATTAGGTTATTAACAGGATAACATACTCTGAAAAGTTAAAAATTAAGAAAAACAGCAATTTTTCTTTCTAATGGCATCTTATATTGGAGAGACACTATTTACACAGATACGTAGTGACAGGACGAGGTGGAATGGCTTCAAACTGACAGAGGGTAAAGTTGGATTGGATATTAGGAAAGAAATTCTTCTTTATGAGGGTGGTGAGGCCCTGGCACAGGCTGCCCAGAGAAGCTGTGGCTGCCCCATCCCTGCAAGTGTCCAAGGCCAGGTAGGACAGGGCTTGGAGCAACCTGGGGCAGTGAAGGTGTCCTGGGGGTTGGAACTGGATGATCTTTAAGGCCCTTTCCAACCAAAACCATTGTATGATTCTATGATTTGTGACCACCCTGACGACCCCCATCACTCTGTGACATTCTGGATGCTTATTGCACACACAGTTTCCTTTGTCTGGTCACAATTAAACTGAGGCAGTTCCTCACTTACACATTGTTTACTACCTCTGCTGTCTGTGCCACCTTGTCACATTACACAGGTGACAGCTCCTTCACAGCAGACAAGTTTCCATCATCTCACTTCACGGGCTGCCCCTGAGAAGCCTCCTCTTTCTTGGTGAAGGCTGACATTTCCCACAGCTTCCTCTGCTACCATTTGTGGTGGAAACTGATCTTTCTCTTCTGGTTGCAAGATGCTTTTGCCTTTCTCATTCCGTGAGAGTTCATTACTCCTTGACCAAAGCAGTGACCGCCTCTGCCGGCCTCACTCCTTCAGGTGACTGTGCCAGTAATCATTTCAATCTCCTTCCTTTTCAGAGGTTTCAGCAAGTTCAGATGGCAATCCTGAGAAACATGAAGGTGGAGGAGATAAGGTAAAACTTCCTGTAAGGTTCAAGAGTGTTTGATTAGAAAGAGTGTTTGATTAGGACACCAGGACATGCTAGTGATTTTCAGTGCATTCATACTACAGGGACAGCTTTTGCGAACAGTGGCTTGAACTTTTGTTTAGAAGCTCAGGAACCACCTGCTCCTCTTTTCATTGGGTAGAGCCAAAGCCTGAGCATTCCATCTGGCTTGGGCATTTCAAAAAAAGCCTCATCCCCTGGCATCCCTGTGAGAGAGGGGAGGTAACATCCTCGAGGTGTGACCAGGAAAAAGGCAAGTTAGGGCGCTGTTGCACTTCCCCGTCTCTAAGAGAAGGGTGAGGGTGACTGAGCTCCTACTTCTGCTTTGAACACCTTATTGAGAAGTTCATGTTAAGTGGGGTGAATCTGGGTTTAATGTTTCAGAGGACGATTTATCAAATACTGAACAGGTAATTCATGTTGTTTATCATGATCAACTCAATGTGTCTTCTCAAGATTTTGTACAGGCAAGCTCAGAAGAGCATTGCGAATTGCAGCCCAGTGCTTTGAGCCACCAGTGCAGCCCTTCCTGTGCGAATAGCTCTGACGCAAACCTGATCCTAAAGCCTTTTCCGTTTCTCTCTTCTCCCTTCCAGTTTCCCAGCTCCACCATTCTCATTGCCTCTGTCATAGCAGGGTCCATCCTTTTCATATTGATGATCTCGTTGGTTTGGAAACGTAAGTATCCTTAAGATAAATTATTCTAATGCTGGCCTGATGCACATGTCCTCCTGTGTCCCTGGTTATTCTGGGAACTCTGCCATGGCCCTGGTGCCAGTGCTATGTTCATTTTATGGGAGTTGCTGTCCTTACTCCAGGACTGCGGCACCAAGAGGGGGCCGGGGAGGATGAGGAGGTGGGGATGCAGCAGGAGGAATCCTGTGCGAAGAACCTGTTCACTCACTTGTTGCAGGTCTGGCTCATCTTGTTGGCTCTCTCTTTATACTTGAGCGGCCCCACAGTTTCCTGTAATTGCTCCCAAAACACACTGGTGTAACTGAAATCAGGATGGGATCCTTTCTTTCCTGCTTAGCCCACAGACATTTCACGGCTTGCTATCATTGCTTCTGAGCTCGTTTGACAGATACATTAAAACTATAGATTTCGTTTTGCCATTGTAACATTAATATTATTTTGCTTCCAGGTAAGCACGCAAAGAAGTTTATAATGAAAAGGTAATCCATTTTGTAATTTCCTATTAAAAGTTCCAGTGTAATTTTTCTTAGAGACAGAAAGGTATTGGCCTCTGATGGTAATGGGTGCACTACTGGCTTGTGGTGCTGATTACTAAAGTTTTATTAGGAGGAAGCTTCAGGTAACTTCACTCCAGAAATTCAATAGTAGTTCCTGGATGCTGCTTCTGTGTGGGAATGAACAGGAGCCCAGGGCACTGGAGAAATTAAGCAACAGTTACTGCTCTGTAGTGACTCCAGCTTAAGGAAGTGCCTCATCTGCTTCATTTTCAATCAAGTACCAGCACATGATACCTTATGTAGGTGTAACTGATAAGTTCATATCTTCTGGCTGATCTTGAAAAAACACATTTTCTGTGGACAAACCACAGGGGAGTCCAGTGAAGTATCACCCCTTTTCCAAAGACCAATAATTTTTCAGTGGTAGCTGGTCCCTCACTGCTTTCTCCACCTGGGAGACAGGGACTGGGGAGAGACTCTTTTCTGAACCCCACGGTGGTTATCCTACAGCTGCCATTAAATGGTCTGAACAACCCTTTCCTATCCATGAGAAGAATGCAAGCCAGGTAAACACCTCCCTGGTGTAAAAAGTAGGTGTTACTTCATTGCAGTCATTGGACTCAGTAGCTTCACATTTCCACTTGCATGGGAATTTGCTGGTGTTACAAATAAGAAAGGATGCTCTGAAGCAGCAGCACCCCTTAGCCCCATCCATAGTGACCTGTGCTTCTCACTGCAGTGCTGGACCACCACAAGAGCCTGAAGAAGTTTTCAGTGGTGCTGAAGGAGAAAACAACATTTTTTCCCTGTGAAGAAGTCCTGCATCATCTGCAGATGCCATGGGAAATAAAAAGGGCTTGTTCCATGCTGCATTGAGAGATACTTGTGAGCCCTCAAAATATCAGCAGGTATCAAACAAAGGCCAAAGCTTCAACAATGAAAATTTAAAATCGTAGAGCAAATTTTCCCATATCACCCTTAAAACTCATTGCATAAAGAAGCTTATTTGAGAAGGGGCTTTATGCATTAATCATGGATGCTTCTGGCATCTGCCTTACTAACACCCTGTTGCACAATAGAATTGGTTTTTCCCCATTTTTACTAATGCTCTTCCTTGAATACAACTTGTACTGTGAGGAACAGAAGAGATCGCATGGAAGGCTGCCTATCTTCAAATTGCCATAAAGAAAGAAAAGGAATCATAAAATACAATTTTAATGCTTTTATGTGATCAACAGAAAAATTAAGCTACAAGAGTGCCATGAGTTTAAATAAAAAATGCAGATTATTGAAGGGGTACTGCTACTGCCTGTGATTCAGCACATTTGAATAACCCTTAGAGAATATGTTAATAAACTTTGTAATTTGTTGCTGGCAATTGTATTTTTTATGACACATCCTAAGGTATTTGAACAGAAGTTAGTTATTCCCTGGGAGTGGAAATGACTGGTGTGCTGTCTCAGCTTTCCAGGGAAGTACTACAGCATTTCCAGAGGTGGGAGAATGCCCAGAAGACCAACCTGGAGGGAAATTTCTCTACCCTGTCCCCACAACCCCCCACACCACTCATTTCTAAGTCTGTTAAGGAAGAGGGATTGCCCATGGAGGCTGGGGGATCATCTATGGGATACACAGCAGAATTTTTGTGTAATTCCCTGGGGTCCTCACCCATTCTGCTGCAGTGCCTTTGGGAGAAGGTCCCAGGCCACGACTGGGTTTGTTCTCTCCGCTGCCTGGAGTTCGCCACTTCCAACTCTGGGCAACAACACCTTGAAGTAAGAGCACATTGTGGCAACAGCATTGGATCAGAAGCCAGCACAGTCTGGCAGCTCTGGACTTCCCCGCTGGTTGTGCTCAGGGCTGTGGTGAGACTTTTGAACTCTCCAGCATCCTCTCACAGGCCGTGAGCTGGGGCAGGCAGGGGAGGTTCCTCTTTGGGGTCCCTCTCGGTGCCACCTGGGTTCAGAGCCCTGCCCTGCAGCCTGGCCTGGTGGTGTTGTGGGAGGCAGAGGCGAGTCCCCAGACAGAGGATGTGGCCTGCGGGCACCCAGGCTGGGTCTGCTCAGCTGAGGCGTGTGTCTGTCCCGCTCCGCTGGCTGCGGCTGTCACCCCCCCAACACAGGGCACTTGCTGAGCCCGCGGGCCTGGCATCTGCCACTTCTAGGCGTGAATGCCACACAAACCTGGAAGGAATGAAAGGAAATAAAACCAAAAAAATCCCAAACAGTTTTGATGTACTTCTTTGAAAAACTCAAACTTTTCTTTTTGCCTTTTTTCCCCCCACCCAATTAAACCTTCTAATTAAGTCAACAATATCTCCATTGCAGCTTCCAATTGGCAGAGTTAGGCCAGTCTTTTTGCTCTTACTAATTAGCTCTTCACTAATGACTTCTTTACAGCAGAGCTGGCTCTCACTTGGGAAGGTTCTAGCACATTTTCTGTGGTGCTGGCTGGACTTAAAAGCCCTGCTTTTGGGGAGCTGCACAAGGGGAGAAGAGATGGGAGCCAACAAAGTGAGTTTGATCTGCTCAGCCATGTGGAAATGCAGCCCTGGGAAGCTGTGAGTGTAACTTATGCCACTGAGCATTCTTATTTATCTTTTTATCCACCCCAATTACTGAGGCAGAGGCTTGGGTTTAGAGTGGCAATTGCAAGCAAGGAACTGGGGAGGGTTATGTTTAAATGAAAATTCATTGAAGTTATCTGTGAGGACTCGGGCTGTCAGTATGTTCAGGGAAAGGTTAAAGGGAGCCTTTTAAAACGTAGCTGGAGGAAACTGAAATGCCACTTTCCAAAGAAACAGAAGCCCCAGAATGCACTCTCTGGGTCTAGTGGAGGAAAACCTGGATGAAAGCAGCAAGTTTTTAGAAAGAAAAGGCTGTTGGAGTGGATGCCATTGGCATCTGGAAGTGTTCGCTTTTATTTTTAAGACTTTTACCTTGGAAGGCAAAAAAATACACTTGAGTAAAGATAAAGCACTGCAGCCAAGAAAACCCTCTGATAACACGTAAAGCCACACACAGGGCAAAGCAGCAAAGCCATTTGCTTTAAAACCACCCAGCATTTCCCCAAAACTCCAGTCCCTCCATCCTGGCCTCCCACTGCCTCTCAAACTGCCAAGCACCACAAGCTGAAACCACCCAGGTCTGAGGCCTCTCCCCAGCACTTGGAGCTACTGGAGTTATCTCAGCATTTATGGACTTGCACAGGGAGCCTGTAGCAGAGCAGAGGCTATGTCAAGCCTAAATGTTATATTTGGAGAGTCTGGCTTGGCTCTGTGGAGCAAGGCAGTTAATTAATGAAGGATTTAGCTTTTGGTCCAAGTGATAATTTTTACTGGCCCCCAGTACTTTGTGGACAATTGTCTGTACCAAAACGACCAATTAAAGAGGGTAAAGGAGGCCTGACGTGAGGGGATAATGACTGAACTGCATGATTAGTATGGAGGAGGTACAGAAAACCAATTAAAAAGGGAGATCTGAATATTCTGGGATATGGGATTGACTAACAAGGAAACAGGAGGAAATACTAAAAAAAAAGAAAGGCAAGCGCTGAGTTAAGAATACAAATCCTTTAAAGAGAAACTAGAGGAATGAATTAAATATCATTTTGAGATTAATAAGAGACCTCTCATAATAGACTTTATTGGAGCTGACTGTTCTGACGGTCCCTTTCCATCTCAGCAGCACATTTCATTATGTTTCCAGGTTTGTTTCTTAGCCTTAATGTGCTTTTCCAGGCATTTTTTAAGGTTAATATAAATAAATCTCTTGGTTTCAAAGGTGAAATGTAATTGGGGCTTAAGAAAGAGCAAGCAGAAGGGAAGAATGTGGCTGAGTACATAGGAAATTAGAAATAAGAATAAATAGCATCATGGGACTTGGAGAAATAACAGAGATAACCACACAGTGTGAGATGAATGCATGAAAAAGTGGAAAATTTTAGCCTGGTAAAAAGAGGAAATGGGACGTGCTGCCACAGACATGACAGCAGATGGCAAAATTGAGCTGCAGAGACGGAGCAGAGGAACATCTGGAGAGATGAGAAGAGGCTATAAAGGTGATGCAGATTTGCTGACATCAAGAAGAATGAATGCAGCCTCCTCCAGTGACGACGGAGGTCCCAGACAGGAGTTCAGCTCACGGCTGGCTCCAGGGAATGCTTTCAGCACACGTGGCCTGGGGTCTGGCTCAACAGGCAACACAGATTCCTGCCAGTCCAGTAAAGCCCTGGTTTTCTTGTGCTCCGGGGGTTGTGGTGACCACGCACTTCTTGGTTTCCTCTTCCTGCTGCTGTCTAACCCCAGCTGGGAGCAGTGTGGTTTTGGTTTCTCTTGCTAATTTAAAGCACAAACCCCAAGACTCAGCAGGTCCTGCAATCACACTGCGGAAGCAGTGACCTGGGAAAGGAAATGTCAGCCCTGAACCACCCCGCAGCTCATCTCAGCACCCGCTCCCTCCTGCCATCAAGCAGGACCGGGGTCTTGGCAAGGAGCCCTCCAAAGGATCACTTTGAGGAGTGTTTAGGAACTAAGAGGAACACTGGGATTAGGGTGGGGCTTCCCAGAGAGAACCCTCATCTCTTCACCCTGTAGTGTAGAGTCACAGAATCAGTGAGGTTGGAAAAGACCTCCAGGATCATTGAGTCCAGCCCACGACTGATCTCCACCTTGTCAGCCAGGCCAGAGCGCTGAGGGACAGTTCCTTGAACACCTCCAGGGATGGGGACTCCACCACCTCCCGGGGCAGCCCCTTCCAATGCCTGACAGCGCTTTCAGTGAAGAAATTCCTCCTGATGTCCAGCTGATTGTCCTGATTGTCCTATTGCTGGTTTCCTGGGAGCAGAGCCTGACCCCCACCTGGCCACAACCTCCTTTCAGGGAGTTGCAGAGAGCAAGAAAGACACTTCTGAGTCTCTTTTTCTCCAGGCTAAACACTCCCAGCTCCCTCAGCCTCTCATCACAGGACTTCTTTTCTAACCTCAGCTAGAGAGCTCTAGGTAGTTTGAAACTGAGCCAGGAAAACCACGAGGACACTGGGAAGAGAGAGGCAAATTGGACTGTGCAAAAACCAGTGGAAGAACTGGGGTGGAAGGTATTGGGAAATAATCTCTGGAAAAAGTTCATTGCCTTTCTTTAGTCTTTCAAGCACTGACCCTTCTCCAAGGGGAAGGGAAATCTACCACTTCCCAAAATACCTTTTTGTTCTACATTTTTATTTATTTATTTNTTGAACACCTCCAGGGATGGGGACTCCACCACCTCCCGGGGCAGCCCCTTCCAATGCCTGACAGCGCTTTCAGTGAAGAAATTCCTCCTGATGTCCAGCTGATTGTCCTGATTGTCCTATTGCTGGTTTCCTGGGAGCAGAGCCTGACCCCCACCTGGCCACAACCTCCTTTCAGGGAGTTGCAGAGAGCAAGAAAGACACTTCTGAGTCTCTTTTTCTCCAGGCTAAACACTCCCAGCTCCCTCAGCCTCTCATCACAGGACTTCTTTTCTAACCTCAGCTAGAGAGCTCTAGGTAGTTTGAAACTGAGCCAGGAAAACCACGAGGACACTGGGAAGAGAGAGGCAAATTGGACTGTGCAAAAACCAGTGGAAGAACTGGGGTGGAAGGTATTGGGAAATAATCTCTGGAAAAAGTTCATTGCCTTTCTTTAGTCTTTCAAGCACTGACCCTTCTCCAAGGGGAAGGGAAATCTACCACTTCCCAAAATACCTTTTTGTTCTACATTTTTATTTATTTATTTATTTATTTTATTTTTTTTTTTTAGGAGAAAAGAAGCTGAATATTCTCTGGCTATTTCAAAATGCAGCTTCTTTTTTTAAGTATGTAGAAAAAAGGAAAATTTTGTGGGGGTGTGTTTGGGGGTTTGGTTATTTAGGTTTTTTTAATACCTAGGAAAAGAGGTGTATGGTAGATAATACAAACCAGGGAATAAATCCTGTCTATAGCTACGTTTTCTAAAACAAACTGTACTAAGGCCTGACTCTCTTCTCTCATGTATATGTCCTGTAGTTCTACTGATGTTAGTGAACACTGAATCCTGGAAGGTAACCCCTTTTCATGCTTAAATGTACATCTAATGAAGATTCATGGCTTCAAAGGCGCTCTCAAGCACCAGAGCTGGTGCCATCCTTAGCTAAGCCATCCAGTAGTTAATAAACTTCACACAATCATCTGCATATTTAATGCAGGGCAGAGAATTTTATGGAGGAATCTCTAGCTTTTAATCCAGCGATGAATCATTTATGGGATTTTGGATTATTCACTTTGTGCTGCTGAATGAAGTTGTCTCTTTTCACCGAGTGAGCCCCCCGACGTGGGCTGCTGTGTCAGCGGCCGGGCTGCAGGGATGGATGGTGCTGGCATGAATTATGAATTGGCCATTTTAGATCACTTGCCCAGCAGTGAACTAAGCCCGTTAATTTTAAATCTGTTCATCTCCATTCCTAAGTGCACAAAAAGGTTTTCATGTACATGAAATTAATCTCTTTTCTTTCCTCCCTTCCCTTCAGTGCAGAGGTGAATTACCCATGAGGTTGGGTTAGTTTGGGATGCAAACTGTCCCTTAGGGGGTGCAGGGACAGTGTCCTGGCATGGGGGACTGTTTGTCCAAGCTGGGTTTGGTTCTTCAGCTCTCACTTGTGTCTTTTAAAAGCTGTGGAATGGAAATAATTGGGATTCCTTGTCATGACATGGTACAATCCTCTTTAGTCCACAGGGGCCATGCAGAGAGGATCAGTGGACCCAGTTAGGGTGAGGAGGGAAACTCCTGTAGGCTGTAATGATCAAGCACTGTTTTTTTCTTAAATTATTTTAAATTTTATTTCTACCTGCAAGCCTCAGCCAATGCTGGGGCAGAGCCTTTTCCCAGGGCTTTCCTGTGAGCTCTGCTTCAAGGACAAGGGACATTCAGTCTCTCCATGGAGCAGAGTCGATCCTGCTTTTGAATTCTGCTTGGTGTTTTATGCCCTTGGTCCATTATCTAATGGGGAATATGATGAGGTAATTATGGAAATACACAAATTGCAACCTCATGAATACCAAAGAAATTCGTGATGATCCGTGCTAAAAGAATGCATAAAAATGCAAATCATTTGTAAATGGGGAGCAGTAAATCTTGTTAGTATTAATAACTTGGAACATTTAATTGCATTAGGTCTTGATGAATTCTAACCAAAGCTGTCTGAAGAGATGGTTTTAGGACTCTTACCCTGTGAACTGTGTACCATGAGGTAAAGGGGAGCTGTAATTCGGATCCACTTGGTGGATCCACCTTTGGCTCCCTCTATAAGCACTGCTTGGCTGGTTCTTTTGTGGGCTAATGAAGGGCCTGGGATTTATCTTCAGGCTTCTCTCTGATTTTTTGGCATTGCCTCTCATTTCAGTTTGTAGGAGGTGCTCCCAGCAGCATCCTGGGGAGGAAAGGGAGAAGAAATTCCATCTTTGTTCAGATTTTTGCCATTGTTTGGGCTGCTGTTGTGATATATCTGGCCAGGTGTAGAGGGGATTTTGTTAGGAGTCTGCTGGGTGAAGATTCCACCTGGAAACACACTCACTGAAGCTTTCCCAAGTCATGAACAAGCTCTTTTTTTCCCTTAAACTTTCCCAGGCTTGTCAGTGGCTGGGTGTTTGGTGGAGTTCTAATTTATCAGCTCTTCTTTCTCTTCATTCATTCCCTGTCTATAGCTGAGTTATTCTGCCCTAATCAAAGATACTGGACAGCACTTCCATACATGAACCCTGCAGCTTCATAAAACCTGATGAAGTAGAGAGGAATATTCCAAGAAAAAACAAGAAAAGGTCATGATTTATTGCTACTAAACAGCTCCCTGGATCTTATTATCTTTGCTGTGTAGAAGCCTGGAGATCTAGATTGGGCTTTATAATTCACATTGAAATTCAATGTATCACATGTCTCCTGTAAAGCCACATTTTTGAGTGATACTCAAACCCTATTAAACAGGTACTCATTAAACCACAACACCTTATAAATTCTTCCTGAGTTTTGTTGACAGTACACATCAAACACGAACCCTTAAGTGCTTTTCATTTTCCTGGTAGTGGGCTATCATAATGCATCACATGACAAAATAATGTGTTTACATGACAGATTTAATGCTTGATCTGCTGCATGAAATGCTTCAGAGCACCAGAAGACAAAAATGTAACATTATATTTCCAAGTGTCTATTAATTCTTAACTAATAATAAATTACAGTGGGATGCTGATAGAAATGGATGAGAGAGGCACGTGCACACGGGAGGAATTCATGAGGATCAGTGACATGGCAATGAATACTAAATGCAGACATCATAGCTAGAGTGAAAACACAGCTTTTCTGGGTTGGCAAGAGACTCACTACTGCTCCACGGGTCTGGGTTTCTTCTTTTGGGTCCTGACAGCCCACACAGGCTTGTAGCAAAGGTCACATTAGGTTTGCTTTCACCTATGCCTCCCTCCAGAATGGTGCCAGCAAGGAGTCCCAGCTGCTCCTGTCCCGTCCTGGGAATTGGCCAGGCATGGGAGCAGGACTGGAACTGAGCCCCAGCTCTGGGAACATGAGGTTGCCCTACCAGCCTTTTGTGCCACCCTGGGGCTGAAAGGGTCACCCAGCTGTCCCTCTTAACCCCTGTGAGCACCGTGGCTTTCCATAGCCTGCTCATTTCTTCATGAATTGTCAACCTGTGCCTGCCCTGACAGCTGAGGGGGGCACCATGGGATGGCTCTGGGGACCTAACAGATCCACAGCAAGCCTCTGCATGGACATTTTGCAGGGATGAGGGGTTCACTGAGGGCCAAGGGCAATCACCAATCCTCCTGGGGTTGGGAGAGACAAACAGAAATCAACCCTTGCTTACAAACTGTCAGCCGCCAGCAAAAGAAAGTGACCAAGTTGCTGTGTTTTTCCAGCCAAAAGACCCCCTTTCCCCCTCTCTTTGGCTCTTCTACCTGGGAACTGCTCCATCCCTGCACCTCCTGTCCTGATCCGTGTAATCTGCCCATGGCACTGGGCACGTGGCTCCCACCCTCATCCTGCACGTCCCAGCCACTCCAGCACCTCCAAATCAGACCCCGAGGCTGCTTTGCTCCCACATGAATGAACTGTTGTGTTTAGAGCAATGATTTCATGCTTTGTTTTGAGCATCATTTCCTACTCGCCCTCAAAGCAGAGCACAGACAAGTCTCAAGTCATTCTGTGCAAAATTGTTTTATTTTCTTCTGAAAACCTGTAAGGAAATTGTTTTTACTTTTGTTGTTTGTTGTTTTCATCAAAAAGGGTTGTTAATTCTGGAGTTTCTTTATGAGGAGCTGTCCCTCAACAGGTCTCATTTCTCCACAGTGCCAACTCCTTCCCTCCACACAACCCTACTGTAATTCACGACATCGTTGACTTCCAGCCCTGGCAGAAAAATGCCAGAATTTGGAATTTCAGGAATGATATTCAGCTACTTCACAAGTTTAGAGTATGAGGGCAGCTGTGTCCATAAATCTTTTAAAAGAAGCCAAATCTCTGTTTTTTATTGCAAGTGGGAGCTAGGAAGGAATTGGTATGTGGGAAAACAATGCTGTAATGATGACATACAATCAAAGGGAGGGTAATAAACCTGCTATTCCTCCGCACTTACTGGGGGAGTTGGCTGGGGAGCAGGAGCTGAGGCTTGTTTTAACCACAGACAGCTCTCTCTTTTCAGTTTTTATAGCTTTCTCAATCACTTTGCTCATCTGCTGCTGGAGGCTTTTATTTGCTGATAAGGGCTGTTAAGCAGTTGGAAAGGCAGACCAATGAAGTTATATAAAATGCAGCAAAGGGTTTGTGCCAGGTTAGAGCCAAGATGCTGGAGGAGGGAGGGAGGTGGGAGGGCTCCAGTCCCTCCTCTTGGCAAGGGAAATGTCCTGAGAAGGGGAAAAATTACAATAAAACAGTGAGAAATGTAGTTTGCTGCACTTTGTCCCTCTTTCAGGAAGGGACATATATACATATTTAAGTGTGTATATACACATAGTTATATTTGTCCTTGCTGCTTGTGCTGATGGGACAATGGGTTCCTCTTCCTTAGTATTTTTCTTCTTTTCCTGAGAAATTTCTGAAGCCTCCTTTAACAGGAAAAGGAATAATAAATGTTGATATGCAGTAGGAGGGGTGCTGAGGTTGCTTTGCCCCAGTCCAGTGGTCTGAAGCAGCATCTTTTAGTGATGAAATGACCAGTTAAAAACGAGGAAGTCTTGGAGGCACATTAAAGGCTGCTTCCCAAGTGACTTTGTAGTACATTTCCTTATCTGGAAGTAATCAGTGATAGAAATGGAAAAATGAACAGATTTTAACACTGCAGTTTTTCTTTGAGCAGTCTTCAGAGCTGTCTCTCTGCAAGCCTGGATGCAGGGAATAGTGCTGTGGCTGCATCCGTGGTGAATATGGCTTTTTTGGTTTGGGTTTGAAAGTTTATTCTATATAGGGTTGTTTTTGTTGCTGTTGCTGTTGTTTTGTTTTGTTGTTTGTTTTGTTTTGTTTTTTTTCCAGAGGGAACAGTGATTCTGGGACTGCTTTGTTCTGCTTTCTCAGCCATTATTTATTTATTCCTATTTGCCCCTTTATGAGAGAATTAAAAATTAATCTGGAATGTCATGTCTGGAAGGTTGTGTAGTCTCTCTCTCTCTCTCTAAAGAAACTGATATAATTTTTGAATTAAAAAAACCCCAACCGCCCAAACCCAAAACAAAAAGCTTGTTCCCCATATCCAGCTACTATCTTTCAGGTCCCTCTTGCAAACTGCTAACATAGTTCAGTTGACTTGTGGTCACTTTTAACAGTTTATCCAATTTTCTGGTTTTTAAAAGGTTTCTAATTTGCTCTTTTCATGTCCCCAGAGTGGAGGATTCCCTTTAAATCCTGTATTTCTCAACACCTCTTGGCAGCATCAGTTATTGGAGTACAGCAACATCTAGTTTTCAAACAAATTCCGGGAAAAGCAGGCATCCTTTTCAAATGTCACCTCCATTTTGGTCATCACCTGAAAAACGAGGAGTGTCAGGTTTTACTAAAGCACTTCAGTTCCCTTTTGCTCTTTCTTTTTGCTCTGGAGCAAGTTGGAAACATTCTGTAGCCCCTTCTTGTCTCACCTCTCGCAGATTGTGTATGATAGGGAGGTAGGTAGGTGCCTTTCTGCCTCCTACTTTTAGTCTTGAGACATTTCCATCTAACCCCAAGGAAATATGAAGTCAAAACTGATGACTCTGCCTGGAAAAAGTCCACTGAGATGTGACAGCTCCTCTTCCCCGGAGCGGAGCAGCAGCGCAAACACCTTGGGAGAAATGCTGCGAACTGCAACAAACCATTCACTTCATTTTCCTTTTCCTCCTTGGAAACAGCTTGTTCAAAGCCCTCTGCAGTCAGGAGCCTGAGAAAATAGCTTAAAAAGCTCTAGGAAAGGGTTTAGTCTTTGCATGAGTTGACAGTCTGCAATCTTCAGTGCAGAGCAGTTAATTGAAAACCGGGGAAGGAAAAGCTGTTAAAAAGGTATCATGTGAATGTTGGCTCAAGGCAGTAAAGCCCAGCTTTCAAGGCAGTGTTTTCCTTGTTTTTCTTCTTGAAAGATGTGCAAGTTCAAGGAACAGAGATCTGAGAGGGTTTGGATGGCCATAAAGCTGCTTGGCAATGATGGACCATCTGCTGCTGCAGAGCAGAGCGAGTGCAAGGTGCTCTCTGTGAAAGCCTGGTGGGGCTTCGACCAAATGCCTCTTGGAGGAGCTGAATTCCTCTATTTCTACAAATGCACGTATTCCCACCCTGCTACTGCATCTCTCTTCTCTAGCAGCCTGGATGTTGGTCCAGCACACTGGGATGTGGTCTCAGCAGAGCAGGTTGGTGCCCTCACCCCCTGGCTCCAGCCACCTCACCCGCAGTGGTTGCTGCACTCACACTTGCCAGCTTTACCCCTCTACTTCATAATTTGGAAAATTACTTTCCAAACTGTGTCCTGTTAACTGTGTATAATATTGGCACTTAATATGGCCTGAATGTCACTTCAGGAAAGGTGGTATGAATCCTTTTAGAAAAAGCGTAGCCAGTGAGTCTGCCCACACACTCGCTGGCATGTGCACTGTGCTCCCTTTCCTACCCTCTGCAGGAAGGATTTGAGATCTCCTTGGCTGATGTAACATTTTCTGATGCAGATGCATTAAAAATGGATTAATTTTTTTTCTTTTTATCAGGCTCCACTACTTTCCTGCTGGGGCTATTTATGTAGAACTAGATTTAAACGTCTCCTATTTCATCATAAATTGTATTGACCTGGTAAAATCCATGCCGTTTTCAGCAAAGTCTGTTCCATTTGGAAATAAGATATAAATCTCCTGACTTCAGAAAGTTTTTCTAGAAAACTCTCATTTGAAGCACAAGTGGGGTCAAGGCAAGGTAAAAAATGAGATCCAAAGTTTACTGTGCTTTCTCCTCATACCAAAATCTACCACGTTAAATCCACCCAACCCCTAGAAACTTCTACTTCTTGGCACTTGTAGTTGTGGGTTAATAAAATCCACACTCTTAACAGACTCAGCTGCCATCCTGCTGCTGCACCGCCTCTGAACCCGCAGAGACCCAGAAATGAGGGCACAGCTGGCCCTCACCTCCAAGGGGCTCAGCCTGTGACGTGTTCCCAGGGTGATGTCATGCCTCAGTACAGAGCTTCCCACAAAATGTAATTGCTGCAGCTTGATTTTAAGACATTGCCAGAGCAAGGAGAGGTGCTGAGGGCAAAATCTCTTCTTTATAATGAATTACAATGTGTGCTCATGCATTGGAAACCAGGAATTCATTTCTACCCTTCTCCTGAGAGAGTCTAAACCCACTTTTCCCAATAGAGTGCCTGAGACAGTGGCTGCTCTGGAGTGGGAACACTTTCCTCCATTGTCTGGAGCTAGAATACTGCAAAAAAATTTACAGATTTGGGTTCTATTGCTGGCAGAGAGAGAGAGAAATTCCTGTCAGAATGGAGTGAGATCCAGTGAAAGAGAGGCCCAGGCTCTTGACTCTACCCCTCCATTGCTTTGCATTTTCCTTTCAACCAAATATGAAAGGTTTTGGACCAGGAACGAAGTCCTTTTCTGCGACTGTCTCAGCAAGCAGCTTGTACCCAACAGACCCCCCGCCCTTTTTGCCTGTTAAGAGTCTTGCAGGTGGATCATTCCTCTGCATGGTCCAGCTTTGGCTGGCTCATTTCCAAGGCAGGTACTAACCCCTGTGCAATGCCCCCCTTTCCAGGCCCTTCACTCCAGGATCTGGGTGCACTCCAGTAGCCAAGCACCTCTGCTCAGCCCCAGAAACTGCCATGCCCAAATTTCAGATGCAGAAGGTACTTTCCTCCAGCTCTGAGTGTACACACAGAGGAATAACTGAGCTACTTGATGAACTGATTAAAGATTTATAGTTCTTAGAGCACATAGCTGTCTTTTGGGGAAAATCCTGGATCAGAAATCCATCTCTGTCCTCACTAATCCACGTATTATTCTCTCTCATTACTTTCTATTGATTCATTTTCATTTCATGTTGCAGCAGTGCGTCACCAGTGTGTATCTGATATTACAATACATTATTTAGCTGTCTCCTGGCTCTGGTATTTGGTGGCATCTGTTAGCATGGTTGTCTCTTCCCTGTCTATTCATTTAGTGATGGTACCTTAATTTTTTCCATTAATAATGCCAACATCCTACTCATCAATTGGCTGGTCATACTCTGATTGAATCCAAAGTTAACTCTTTTGTGCCTTCTCTTTTCTTTCCATTTTACTACCTGCAAAATGTTATCAGGAATTTTTTTGTCTCCTCTGACTTTCCAAGTGATGCAACCCCCACCATTTATGGAGTCATCCCACAGGAAAAACAGAAAGCAGGGAGCTCTCCTGTGCTCTCACACAGCTCTAGGCTGCCATTCAGCCAATGGGGTGAAGAACAAGGGATATTTAGGGAGCTTTACTGGACACTATGTACCCAGACTGTCACACAGACCCAGTGTGGTAGGCTCAGAACTTCTGCCTGTTTTCTCTCTTCATCTGTTTTTGCCCAAACATTTCAATCCAGGGATTTCCCCTCCCTCTAAGGAAGGGAGGATGGGACCTGATTTTTTTTTATTATTCTTTTTTATTTTTCACCTTATCAAGCGTATGTAGTTTCTTACAGTGCCTTTCTCCACCCAGCACCAATACTTCTTCTCTTGGAGAACACTCATTCCCAATACTGACTGGCTTTGACCCTTTTTTTGTTAAACAAATCTGACCTTTCAGAATCCTGTGGACTCTTACTTTTCTAAATCCTAAATTGTTTTTTACTTCTTTTTTTCATCCAGTTCAATTTTTTAATCTGCTTTTAAAAAAATCCATCAGCACCAGAGTGGGGCCAGCTTCCTGGGTTTCTTTCACCAGTGGCACAATTGGAAGTAAAAGTCACCTTCTTCCTTCTGCTTGGCCCTGTGTGATTGAGCTGGATGTGTCCACACTGTAGTTCAAGTAGTTCCTGTGATAGAAAATCTATCAGGCACTAATGGAAGATGTTCCCATAGTTAATTACTCTCTTTGGTTTGTAGAAAAATATTAATTAGAAAATGACTCCCCATACTTAGCTTGGATTGATCCAGTTTCAGCTTCCAGCCACTGGATCTTGTCCTGCCCCTGTCTGATGGGTTAAAGAGCTCTTCCTTGATAGAAAATCATGTGGATACTTTAGAGACCTCTTACCCTTCCCTTGGTGAAATCAAATGAACGGAAGCTCTTTGGTCTCTCCCTGCAAGGGAAGTTTTCCTGACAAGGGTCAGGCCAGGCCAGCAGGGTCCAGGTCAGAGATCACAAACCAGAAAATTTCTGTGTTCTTGGCCCACTTTCTGGAACTCCAAAATAGATGAACTGTGAGAAGGGATTGGGCATTTGAATATATTCCCTCTCTCCCCGCCTCATAATTCAAATTAACAGAGAACTAATGGATAAAATTAATCAGGCGCTGTTTTGTCTGTCTCCATGAAAAGGCAGGTGAACACTGAACTATATTAAATATTACTTCCTCATAGGAAAAGTGAGATTCCATACAAATACAGTTAATTAAAGATTGAGACAAGCCAATTACATGATTATATACAAGAATGATTTGAATATGGATACTACAAGATTGGAGGAGGGAAGAAGGAAACCTGTCTGTGCCCCTAAAAACCCATTTGAACAGCTTAGTGCTGGATTTCATATTTAACTTAATAAAGGCATTTACTGTTAATGAGATGATGAATGTGCTGGAAAATAAGACTAAGTGATTAAAATAGGAAATTCATGAGATGTAGCTCTTGGCAAGGGTGGAAGTGGGAAGGAAGTGGGTTACTGGGAGTATGTGATGGGAAGAGCTGTCCTGGGATGGCAGGTGGGCACCCGGAGAGGTGTCTCATAGTCCTTTTCTTCGTCTCTTTGGCTTCCTGACCTTCTTTCTTTCTTCCTTCCCACTCTTGCTGATGTTGCTGGCTGTGTTGCTAACGAGCCCTGATCGTGCCGTTGCTCTCTAGGTCTGCAAATGAATATAAATGAAAAGAAAATCTCTGCCCCGCGATTTTACTAACCTGTATGCATTTGCTTGTCCAAAACAAGAGTGCCAGAGGCTGGGTTAATGAGAAGCTGATCACAGGAGCAGAATCCTGTTGAATAAAAACCCCCATAATTTAGTCCTTAGATCATAGGGGATTTTGGAGATTCTTATGTTCTGCTGGTATAGCTGGGTGAATTTCATGGGTTTAGTGACCTCCAAGCAAGGACAAAAAGTACTGCTTTCCATCTAAAGCCATTCCCTGCAGAAATAAGACACAGTTTCTGGACACAGAATGCAGGCATTGTTACAGAAACTGTGTACGGGACATACATTTGCAAGTTTTTCATTCGTTATAAAACATTGATCGGATTAATTCAGTGTTTCCATTCGCCTCTGGAACTGACCTTCTCCTGGGAACAGGCTGCTGGAGTATTTAATATTTAGATTGCTGCAAAACTCACCTGCAGCAAGAACTGCCCCAAGGAACTGGGAACACAGGAGAGTTCTGTCACAGCACAGCCTCTGCTGCCCTTTCCATCCAGGTTAAGGATTGTTAGGCAGCAGAACCCTCAAACCTCACTTTGGAATTGCAAAGTTGGCAATTCTGGGCGTATTCCTCGGACAGCAAAAGGAGGTTTGGCTCTACCTTTGCTGTCCTTCCATGCTGAAGTGATGAAACCTTGCCTTTCTGGGCATAAATCAATTTTAGTCCTTGGCGCTGAGGAGGAAACCTCCTGAGGAATTTTGTGCCTTTCTTTGGGGTATCTGACTGTTGTCACACCCTTGGTGTGAGGGCAGGAAGGCTGTGCTGGCTCACACAATTCAGACTTCAATGCAATAGCAGCCACTAATACATTACAGGAGGAGAAAATAAGTTAAAGGTTGTTTTGATTTCAGATGTACAGGCACAATATGTGACAGGGAAGTAAAAAAAAAAAATCCTGTGGTCAGAAAGACAGCGTCTTTTGGTTTGTATCGCTCAGAACAGGGCAGGGTGTAACACGGGAATGATGGCAAGGGAGAAAAGGAAGGACAGAGCAGCTCCCTGAAAATGTTTGGCCATTAGGTGACACTCTTCTGCTGCCTTTCCAACAGACATAAACTCCTTCAGTTCGGGTAAGCCAAGTGTAGCTGCTTCCTCAGTCTACAGGTTTAATTCATGTGAGAACTTTACAATAAATTTTTGATCAAGAACCTTCCACTTCATCCAATTCCTGATTAATTTGATTCCCCACTTTAACGTGATTGAAAATTCAGGAACCAGCTCCCTTGTGCTCAGAATAAAAACAGCCAATGTATTCTGTTTGATTTAAACCTCTTTAGGCAGCAATTGTGAGATAATTCGATCATCAGCTCCAGGGTGTAACTATTGAATTTGTGCAGAGGGTGGCATTTTAGCACTGCAGAAGGTAAAAGGGTCCAGGAAAAATACATGAATAACAAGGAAAAATGGAGGGTCCAGCAGGGAGTCATTTTGCTGATATTTCTGACTGTGCCACTCAGTTATCTTATAACTTTGGTCAAAAAAAGGACTCTGAAAGCAGCACAGAACAGTCCCAAAGTCAGAGAGGCTAGCATGCCATTTTCTGGCAGCAAAGTCTGTATAAGTGCATCTTTTCCAGCCACTTCTCCGCTGTCTTCTGCAACAAAAGATAAATGTGTGCTTGGCCAACCCTCAAACCAGCAGCATTGACTCCTCAGATTGCATCCACCTTGTAATGACTCAGTTCAGAAGGATGGCTTACACGGGGAAAGCAGTAGCATTAATTTTTTTTTTTTCAGGAGCATTTGAAAGATTTATAGCAAACTTACATCTTAGTTCTAGGGAACTAACTAGATTAGTACTAATTAAAGACTATATTTTAAATTTAAAAACCCAGTCACTTACGTCTTGCAGATGTAAAACTCCCTGGTTTTTGCTCCTAAGACTTTGTTTGCTGTTTCTGCAGTCAGCAAATGAAGAGCCCCAGCTTTCCGCAGTGTACCTTGCTGGGAGGGAAACTGTCAACATATGAAGTGAAGGAGACTGGTGGGGAAGGCATTATTTATTCTATTTTAATCTTTTTAATATCCCTGTATAAGGGGCAGGGAGCCTGCAGTGATCTCTCCGCGGGTGACAGAGTGCCTCTGCCCAAGGTCACCTATTGATGCCTCTGTTTGTTTGCTCCGGAGCCCACCCATCCTCCTGAATAATTCAGGAGCACGTTCAGGCCCAGGAAGCCTCTTTAATGAGTTCAGGAAGCAGCCAGGGCTCAGCACTCGGGGCTGCAGGTGCCTTCAGACCACTCGAGTGCAGGGCATGGGCTCCTCCAGTCTGGACCTAAACCATACTGGCCTGACAGCAATTAATTCCCACTCAGTGAGGGCGGGAGAGGGAATAGGCACCGACAGGACGCTGCCAGACCCATCCCAGTGTTTCTTCTTCTTCATCCCTTCAAGATAATTAAGCTTGATAAGCGATGAGGGACAAAGATTTAATTTCTGCTGGGAGGGCACTCTGGCACTTCCACTCCTTTTTGACTTGTTTTCCCTGTCTCGGGCCAGATCCTGGCTGTTTTGCAGGATTAACTGAGCCATTGATGCTGGAGTGAAGGGCTGTTCAGTGGGAAGTCAGGGGGCTCAAACTGGGCTTGGAGGAGCCAGGGCAGTTTTGTCTTTGCGGGATGGGGTCTGTGTCTGCTTGCTCATCTGCTGAGACCTTCCCACTCATGGTTCTCTTCATAACCACCAGAGCACAGCATTTCCCTCTCATCACAGATCTCTGGTTGCGTGGCTGAGGGCTTTGGGTCTCTTTCAGGCTCCCATCCCAGCATCTGTACACTACAGCTCAAGGAATTCCAAAAGACCCATGAATTCTCCCTCTGCAGAAGCCACCAGCCCTCATCCTTCCCTTGCTGAGCACCTCCCCCTGGGAGGATCCACGGGGCTGCTTCAGCCTCGCTGGGATTCATCACCTTGCTTACAAATTTTCAGAGCAACATCAGCTTGGTAGATGTGCTCCACTAATCTGCAATGCCTTTGGTGTTGGTTTTTCATTTCATTGACATACTTGTATTTTCTCTTTTGCAGTAGTTTAGTTTGGGGTTTTTTTCTTTTTTTTTTTCTTTTTTTTCTGTCTTTTCTGCATCTGTGTGAAGTAGGCAAGGCAATTTTCTGTTTAAATTGCTTCTGGGGAAGGCACATTTAAAGCCATACAGATGCTTGAAAGGCATGTTAAAGACTTAAAGCATCATCTTAGGGACCCAGCTGTATACTCTGAGTCCCCCAGGGTGTAATAAAGGGCCATAATCTGGACGTGACCTTCTGATGCTTTCAGGAAAGGAAAGAAAAACTTTCATGTGCAGTAATTTTTGCTTGCCTATCATGGAAAGATTTCCAACCACAAGTTCATTGCAACAAGCAGAAGGAGGCTTTTGACAGCATGTTATGCCATCAGCTGTCAGATGCTGGTGTATTAGATCCTGCAGTGAAAGAAAAAATGTCTTGATGTCCTCTTGGCTTCCCTGTTTCTGACCTGCTCTCCCAGACAAGGGTAGCAAGCACTGCACTATCGACCTCAGTGGGTTTGTAAAAACTTCTGTCTGTTTGGCTTTTCTTCTGTGAACCTGAACTGGGCTGGTGGCTAGACAAGATCTGTGTCCTCCCTCGTGAATTCCTGTTTTGCTCCCCATATTCAGAGCATGGGCTAAGATGAGATTGTCGAACCTGGAAAATTACTAGATTTTGGAATACCTCGTTCAAAATGAGCTTTAAAGAGCGAGGTCGATGCCCTACAAAGCTGTATTTTTGGATTAGGTTTTGTTTGGTTGGTCAGTTGAAACAGTTGATATTTTCCATAATGCAAAGTAAATAAAGGAATGTATTTATGAGCAAAAGCTACACCACACTGCTGCTGAAGCTCTTGAAGTGCTTCATCTTGGCATTTTCTGACTAGAAGACAGATGTTACCAAGATGCTTATGGGATGACCTGTGTTTTTCTTTAATGAGAAATCATTAGCAAGCAAGCGTTCACAGAATGTCTGAACTTAACTGAAATGGGATTTTTTTCTGATAGAAGATGTTTTATGGAAACTTACTATTGGGGTTTTTTTGGTTTGTTTTGGGTTTTTTGGTTTGTTTTGGGTTTTATTTTTTGGCAGTTAATTGACACACTCCTTCTGTGCACATGCTTTTAATCCTGCCAGTGTGATCAGATCAGAGCATCTTCTTCCCACAAGGCTTCCCTATGTGCTGCTCTCTGCCACTCTCCCAAAAGAGTTTTTGCTGTGTGGAGATGCTCTGTGAGAGCTGCCCATTCCTTCCCAAAGGCTGCAGCAGAATTTGTGCCGGCCTGTGGATAAAAGTGAGTTGAGCCTTAGCAGCTCAGCTGGCTGTAGCCTCAGTGCCAGTGAAAGAGGAGCAGTGCAGGAGGTCTGGGAGCAGAGGCTGGAGCCAGGGGAATCCCAAGGACTGTTTGATTGTGGCTGCTTGTGGCAGTCATGTGCCATAGCACACGAGGATTCTGTCTGTGACCACGTCTTGCTGCAAAGCCTGTGGTCAGAGTTGGGCTGTCTGGGACATTGGGCAACTCTGCATTGTTATACTTCAGAAAAAAAAGGGTAAAAAGAGGTTATAATTGTGTGTATGTAAAGTCTGGTCAGGCTGGTATCTTTTCTCACAGCGGCTGTGTTCTGTGCTACCCATGAGTGCAGAGTATAACAGGGATTGTCCATTAATTGCCTACTGATTGATTGAAAACATAACTAGGTGTTTCTGTGTAAGTCTGTTTTCACTAAATTAGAAGATTGACATTAGCAAATTGATATTAAACAAGATTTAAGGCAGCAGCAGCTCCAAGTACAATCCCTGCTTGTCCTTCTGAAAGCCCTGGGCAGAGGTTACAGTCCTACAGCCCAGTATGGGAGGAGTAGTGTTGGTCTTAATCTCAGCCCTTCTGTGGTTGGGCAGCAAGAAAAGCTTGATGGAAAAAAGCCACCTGAGACCTCAGGGGACAATGTGAAAACCAGGTGTGATCAGTGGAGGTCCCCAGTGGGGAGGGGCTGGCACGGGAAGTATTACGGGCAGGTTTGCTCATTGTTACACTCGTGTTCACTGCACTGTGTGATTATTCAGAAGTGATGCTCTTCGCAGTGCCACTGAGAGCCCAGCATTCCCCCACAGCTGCTGCAGGAAGGGAGGATCCAGCTGCAGGGACTGAAGCCCCTGGGACTCTGGTGACACACTGCTGCCAGGGCACTGGTAAAGTGCTGCTGGCCTGGGCAGGCACCATCCTAAATCCACAAGCGTTGGGCTGGCTGGAGCTCACTTTGTATTTCCTGCAAGCATCACAGTGATGCCTGCAGAAAACAGTGCCAGCAGGGTGGTATTTAGGGTCCCTTCCAAGCCAAAGCATCATCTGCCTTCATTCAGCCAGTGGTTCAGGAAAACAGCAACACAGAGGTTCCCACATTTAAAAAGCACTGAGGGTGCTGTTTTGCACAGGATGGTTTCCCTGAAAGTCAGGGCTATATATGGACCAAATGAAAATCCCTGCTTGATGCTCAACCTGCAGACCCGGATCCCTGAGGCTGCAGGAGACCTACATTTTAGTCTGTCTGCTGCAGGTGGCACTCCTGTTCCTTCTCTTCCCACCGTCCCAAATCTGAAGTGATGAGTTATTTGCTATGGTCCAAAGGGCAGCAGAAAAGCCTGACCAAATTTAACTAAACCAGAAGGGCACAAAAAGGATTTTGAACAAAATGTGAGTGGCTTGCTTGCCCTGCCCATCCTTTCTCAATTACTGAGAGCAAATAACTTTCATGTAATGGCTGTGGGGGAGAGGCGTGGAGAGAAATCAGAAAAGTCTTTTTGGCAAAAAACCAGTGAGCTTCAGGTGAAAAAAAGCAAATGAATTCCACAGTGTTTGCACAAACACGGTGTGTGCTTGGCTGCCTTGGGCTCCGGACTGGCCTTGCAGCTGACCCCGGGCAGCAGCAGTCTGGCATTCCAGGCTCTGTGCTGGGGGCTCTTTCACATTTAATGTCCATCCCCTGCTCCCTGCCTTGGAGGGGCAGATCTCCACAGTGCCAGTCCCCCAGGATACCTGCCAGCAGGTCTGTCCAAACTTCCCTAAGTTAGGACAGAGAATTTTTTCCCTCTTAGCACCATGGCAGAGCTTCTTCTCCTCCAGCCTGATGGGCTGGCAGTGCAATGCAGAAGATTGCCAGGACCCATCACAGGGGTGATGTCTGTAGGAGGGTCAAGGTCAGTTTTCCCAGCCAAAATCTGGGCGGGCAGGTTTCTTCTATTTCTTAAAATTCAGGTGGAGCTTTGCTTTCCCTTGTGAGCTGTGTTGGGGTAGTGGGAGAAAGGCAGCCAGTAGCAATTAGCAGAGCAATACAATTATCAGGTAAAAGGAGAGACATGGGGGGGTCTCTTCCCACCATCCCAAATAAGCCAGGGAGGGAACGTGGTGTTTGGGTCAGTTCCCCCTGGCCAAAAATGTCCATCAGATCATAGCGGGTTAAAAAATAACAACAAAACTTGAAAACTGGGCTGAAGAAGCTGAGATATTTCGAGGTTTTATCCAAAGGAACATTAAGAGGTGACCCAGCCACAGCCTGCAAGTAACAGCAGCAGGCAGAATAGTTTCTTCATCTGAGGGAAAGAATATAAGTAAATTTTGAAGGCTGTAAAGAGACGCAACATAAATCCAGGTGGGAAATAAGGATGTAATGTGGAATGTGTTCAGTGGCTTCCCTGGGCAGTAACAGGAGGGTGCAAGCGAGATGTATTCCTTGTCTTTGTGCAACACCATATGCACTAATCTAAAAAGCCCATAAAAGTCTTCCTGCTCTTTAGTTTGATTCCGTGCAGTACAGGAAGAGTAAACAGAGAGGAAAAGTATATGGATTGAGTTGATGGAAATTTACTTTTGACTGATTGAAACTGAGGTGACATAAAGCAGATGGAATTTTTTCTCACCACTGCTAGCTTAAGGAAATGAAGCCTTTCATGATGATCCAATTTTTTTTTATTAATTTTCATACAAGGAACACAAAATATTGTGGCTGTGAAAGAGCTGAATATGAAGCAGAAATAAAATATGTACATAAAGCAGGATAACTGACAGGCTTAATACATTTTCAATTTATGTGTGAATATAGACACAATTCCCCTCCTGCACAAACCAACCCCCCACCCACAGGGTGTGACATGGGGAGCATAAAATCAAAGTGATGTGCAGCCCTTGAGCTGCAGACTGGGTGTGGAGTGGTGGCAGAGGGAAGGAAGGTGCTGCTGGGTGGGATCATCCCTCCCTCTTTCCATGCTCGTCCCTGGCACAGCCATCAGACTCACTCAGGACCTGACAGCCCCAAATCTCTGGGCTGTTTGTGCAATCTCTGACGCTCTCTTCATCAGCAGCTTGGACGTTCTACTAGAATCAGAGAAATCATCAAGGTGAAGGGGTTGATTGTAGTGGCCAGAAGTGGCAGAAAGCAAATTGGAGGCAGAGCTGGTGTGCCCAGGACGGGGCTGTTTCCCTACAGCTCCCAGATGATCCACAGAGGACACTTGAAGATTGAGCTAAATTACACCAGGCTCGAGGCGGGACCCCTGTGACTTCAGAGACACCAGTGTGCGATAAAACCACCTTTTACCAGCCCATCCTGCCTGCACTTCACCCCAAATTTTGGGCTTGCTTATATTACAACAAAGCAAAACAAAAAACCAAAACCAAAACCACCCAAAACAAAACCAAACCAAAACAACCCCCCAAATCCCCAAACAAACAAATAAACAACCAACCAACCAAACAAACAAACAAAAACCAACCAAAAAAGGAATGGAAAAAAACCCCAACAAAAATAACAAAGAAAGAAAGAAAGAAAAAAAGTAAAAGTAAAGAATAGATACAAACACAGAGGAACAAAATAAGAGAGGGAAGAGATTAAAATCTTGGGCACCCACAGGAGTAACCTGCCTGACTCCTGGGATGCCTGGCTGTGCCCAGCGCTGCCTTTTTAATTATTGGCACAATCAGGTGGTGCAGTTAATCAGCACCCTGGTGCAGGCGCTCACACTCACACGGAGGCTGTTCTCTGCCAAGGCTTTTTTGGGATTTGTTTAGCTGCACGACACAGAGAAACCTCATTAGGAATTAGATGGGCTCTCCACAAAGGATAAGTTCTGATGAGTGGGTCTTTTCTCTTCTGCTCGAGCCACTGGAAAGGGCTTCTTGAATTAATGTAATGTAAGCAGCCACACAAGCCTCTCAGCTCTGCGCTCTCCTTCCCCAAATGGATGCTTGTGAGGAATCCCCTGCCTTACCCTGCGTTTTTCAGCTCCAAATTGGTAAATATTTACCAGAGCCCACCAGGGACTGCTGCAGATCCTGCTCCAGGGTGACTGTCCTGCTGCTTCCCCCTGGAGTGTTTGGGTGGCTGTAACCTACTGGGAGAACAGGGCCCTGCTATGCCTGAGGACAAATATCTCCCAGGAAAATGGACTGGGCATTTCCCGTGGCTTTTGAGAACTGTCCCAGTCTACCCCTTCTCTTTAAATCCTCCCTGTATTTCCAGCACCGCCTCAGTCTGGACCTTTTCTAGGCATTTCCAGCAGCTTTACAGGAATCCCTGTATCCAAAAGCTTTCTAAAAAAATGGCTCTCCTGTTGCTTTCAGGTATTCTTGAATTTGAAGGTTTAGGGCAACATCCTTGATTTTCCAAAACTTCCTCAATCTGGAGTTTTCCTAGGAATTCACATACTGCTTTCCAGAAATTCCTTGGGTTAGAATCTCTCTAGGAAGGTTCCTGGTGCTTTTAAGCAACTTTCTGCTACTTTTTATGAATTTATCAGCTGCTTCTCAATTTTTTTTTTTAATGACTTAGTAGAAAATTTTTTCACAGCCTTTCCACATGTGCTTTCCAGGAAAATTCCTACTGCTTTTTGTGAATTCTCCCCATGGATTGCAGGAATTTTCTTGTTCCTTTTTAAGAATTGTCATATTACTTTCTGGGAATTCAATTCTTAGAATCACAGGAGTTTTAAGGTAGGAAAAGGCTTTTAAGGTCATCAAGTCCAACCATCAACCCAGCACCATGTTCGCCATTAAACCATGTCCTCAAGTGCCACACCCACATGTTCTTTGAACACTCCCTGGGATGGTGACTCCACCACTTCCCTGGATAGTCTGTTCAAACATTTTACAGCCCTTTATGTGAAATAAAAATTTCCTAATATCTGACCTAAACCTCCCCTGGTGAGACTTGAGGCTGTTTTCTCTGATCCTGTCAATTGGCGCTTTCTATCTCCGTTGTTTTCCAGAAAATGAAACTAACAAATTAATTTAATTAAAAATTAATTGTGGTTTTCTAGGAATTTTATTGATGCTTCCTTGAGATTTCCCCCCCCACTTTCTAGGAATTTATATGGTGCTTTCCATCATTTGCCCTTAGTTTTCTAGGAATTTCCCTCAAGCTCACTAAGACTTTCCCCCAGCTGCTCTCCAGAAGTTTGAGTGGTGCTTTGGGGAAATTTCTCTGTGCTTCCTAGAAATTTTTCTGTGACTTTCGAGGATTTCCTCTGTTGCTTTCTAGGCATTTTCCCACTACTTTCTAGGAATTTGCTCTGCTGCCTCAATTAATATTTGAGGTGAAAACTCTGTAAGTCACTTTCTGCTCTGGTAGCACGTCCTGGTGCTGATGGGGTCCAAATTAACAGCACACACCATCTGTGACCGTGTGAAACAGACCAACGAGGCAGGACAGTGGTGTGGAAAGAAAAATATGGCAATTCTTGCACTTTCACCCATGATTATAACTTGATTCTGCTGTTGCAATTTCTGCCTGTGTTATGTCAAAGCTGAGATCTGAGGAGAAACTTCTGTGTTTTTAAAAAGATGATTGTTGTTTTGTTTTTTCTTTTCTTTTCTTTTTTTTTTTCCAGTGGAGTAACACTTAAAAGAGTTTTGCAATTAGAATTGCTAATGTTGGAGTGTGGTAACAGCCAGGCACGAAGCAGCCTTTCTGTTTGGCACAGCAGTGATGAATTGTTAGAGAAAGGAACTGATTCACTTTGCTAAATTAGAACTGATGCCACAGGCACTATGAATGTTAACATCCATGTAATTATGCAAAATATTTGTACTTTTATCTACATTAAGTATGGCACAAGTGTACAAGACACAGAGGCTGTCAGAAAAAACACCCACAACTTACCCAAAAGGAAAGTTTCTTATCTCCTTGGCTCCCAGCAAAGGTGTGCTGGCAGGTTTCATATTCCAGAAGAGGAAATCTGCTTTCCACAGTGCATAAAATAAAGCAGAATTCAGGATTTGGGGTCTCACTTCACTTGTATTCACATATCTGTGGTGATAACACTGAAATCTTTGCAGCTCTGTAATGCCATCGGATCCACACTTTTGTCTCTTTGGGGAAAAAGTTAAATCCTGGTAGTTTAAAAACGAAATCATCCCACAATGTTCAGAGTTGCCAAAGGAACTGTAGGAATAACCAAAATATATGATTTCCCTTTCAGCTGTGTAAAGTTTTAATCTGAATTTAATTGCAGCTGGGGGAGTGGAGGTGGTGGTGATGTTACTACAGAATATTAGAGCTTCAGCTCTTGTCAACTTGAAGGTGACTTCTCAAAGAAAAAACTCTCTCAAGAAGGGTTTCAAGGTCAGTCGTACTTATTTTAAACCAAAAAGGCAGCTGTTGAAAAAGATTCAGATCAGCAAAATCCTTGATCCTTATGAAACTTTGGTTTCATAAATTCTTTTTAAAAGACGTTGTCACTTTTTCCTGCTCATTATTTATTGAAGAAGCTTCATGCCTATGAGAAATATTTGACCTCTGTATGTTAAAAGTTGTTCAGGTGGCAAATTCTTTAATAGAACAGGCACTTTCCTTCAACAGGTTTAACCTTTGCTGATATGTGTGTAAAACCATCACTTCCTGGGCAGCAAAATCCCGCAGTCCTGTGGGGGATGCTCTTTGTTCATCAGGTGTGAGAAATAAATTACTTTTCATCAATATTAACATGGTTCTGGCAGTCAATACCCAATATCTGTGCTTACTGTCCAGGTTTGAGACAGAAGTATATCCTGATGAAAATCCTCCTGTGGTATAAAACCCCGGGCAGTTTGTTCCCCTTTCTGCTTTTCTGAGAGCCACTGGAGGGGGGGCATTTTTTGTGAGTCAAAATATCTTAGTTAATATCAAAATATCTCAAGAGCTTTGTATGCTGTAAGGTTCTGGGCTGGATCTTGCTGTAAAAGGGGGGTTGATGTCTCCTTTAACACACTCTGAATTTTAAGGGTGTTATCATCAGCAAAGCAAGTACCAGCACAGTGTCACATGGGCCAGGCCAGATCCTGTACCAGGAGAGAGCTGGGGGAAAGGAACGTCTGCTGCTGCCTGAGACAGAATCAGGATTTAGCCCTTTCACCTTCCAGGTTTGTTGCTGGTTTGTTTTCAAAAAGAGAAAGCAAAAATTGGTGATTCCAAAGCGCCAGCTCATTGTAAGTCAGTAAAGCTGCATCCAGCACATCTCCTAATCCACCTCATTCCCAAAGCCACCAGCTAATCCTTTCTGCTGCTCGTGATGATCTACAAAGCTTCAGAGCAGTTCCTTTTTCAGAGGGCACGCTGAGCAGGACTGGTTCTGCTGTAGGTGCTGTACAGCTCAGCACGAACAGCCGTGTTTCAGCGCGGAGCTGCAGCCCGCGGATGCGGCAGTAACAGCCACGGGACAGCAGAGCTGTTTGCTGTCTGCCCTCACGAGTGATGGGCTCAGAGCAGGCGTTCCCATGGCCAGGGTCGATGCTCGAGGCTTTGCAAGCGTGGCTCGTGCTGCTGGCAGAATTAACTCCTTTTCCCAAGATGCTCTTTATCATCTTGTGTGTTGTGTGGGGGTTTATGACATGGGACTAGTGGCAGGCGCTGCCCCAAAGAGGGCACTGGGGCGTGGGATGGTCAGGGACAGATTTCAGCTCAGCTGAAAATTACAGCAGGAACTGGGATTGTTCTCTTCCCTGAGACTGCCCAGACAACTCACAGTGATCAGGCTGGGTCCCACCTCTTAGGAATAAACAGATTCGCTGTCTGCTGAGAGTCTGACTGGAAAACTCTGCAAGTGATTTCTCACAGGTGGATCTCAGCCCTGCAGGTGTAGTACCAGTGTGTGTCTGTGTGTGTGCACATGCACGTACAAAGTGCTGGTTTGTCATGCCAAGGCATTTTATCCTGTCGAGAGAAGGAAAAACCTTTCCTTAAAAAAACTGAAACAACCTAAACCCCAACCTTCCCAGCTCCTGTGTCATGGTTTTACCCCAGCTGGCAACTCAGCCCCACTCACAGCTGCTCATTCCTCCTCCAGTGGGGTAGGGGAGAGAATCAGAAGGGTTAAATGGAAAAAACTCGTATTTCAGAGACAAAAACTGTTTAATAGGCAAAACAAAAGCTGAGCAGGCAAGCAAAGCAAGACAAGGAATCCTTTCATCAATTCCCAGAGGCAGGGAGGTGTTCAGCCATCCCCAGGAAAGCTGAGGTCCATCACAGGTAACAGTGACTGGGCTGCAGCCTCTGTTTTAAGGAGCTCTGATGCAAAATGTTTTTTCAAGTCATCAAACAACTCGGTTTTTTTTGTATAATCAAGATTACCACAAGACCAAGTGGTAGTTGCTTGACACAGACGTTTAGCCCCCTTAAGTCTTGCCTTCACAGTCAGGTTGCTTTAAGGTGCCACACATTACGTTCCCCAGATCAGATCCCCTCCTCCCTCGGAGCACGGAATGCTGGTTGAGCATGGGGAAGGCAGCAGTGTGTGTTCACCATCTGATGGGATGTCAGTCAAAGAGAAGACCTGTTTGCAGCTCAGTGAGACGCTGCTTTTCAGATCTATCATCTCCTTATTGGTTCATTTTGTGGGAAACAAGAGCTGAAGTGGAAGGAAGTGGTTTCCAACTGCTGCTTTCAAGCTTGACAAGCAGCTGCAGCTGCTGGTGGGATAGGAGGGTCCACAGTGAAAAGCCTGAAGAGCTGATTATCCCAGTTTTAAGCAAGAGATCTGACTTTCAAGCTAGAAATACATGAAGATTTAGCTTGAGAACAGTCTCTGAAGTTGTTTATAATTCTTTCTTATGCTGTGTCTGAATGAAATATTTTGTCAGTCATGAAACGTATTCCCAGTCCCAGAGAACTGCTGGGAGAGAAGCAGTGATCACCAACCAGCAGCTTCTTCAGACCTGCTCTGTGTTTACAGCTCTCCTTCTCAGGAGTTTTTGATTTCAAAAGGAGTCAAGATGCATAAGAAAAGGCATTCTCTGCCTCCTACGTAGATTGGGTCAGCACAGCAGAGGCAAGAAGTTCAGCCAAGCAATGACTGCTGTACCTGGGAGGTGTTTGATCAGTATTTGATCAGTATTGAGAATCATAAATAGCTCCAGCTCCGGGGTGTGACTCAGGCTGGGGACTGCCAAAGTCCTGTGTCAGCACTGCAGAGGCAACAATACAAGAGAAGAGGAGAGACTACCACAGGGAGCAAGCTCTGCAAACAATCCTTCACGGCGGGACTTTCTGCGCTGTGAGACAAAGAAGGAGCAGCTAATTGGAGCATTATTTTTCTAACAGAACCTCACATTTTGCTCTCGGTTACATGTCAGCAGCTACACTAAAATAATTGGAATAACACTGCCAGCAGCAGAGGTTCAGATACCATGGTGATGAGCGCTAATAGAGAGACTGGTTAGATAAAGCAGGATGCATAGATGACAGATTGGTTCAGTTAAATGTATTTTACAAGTCAGAGGGATTTTCACCTGTGGCTTTCTTTTGAACCAAACACTAAACCAGATATCTTTAGCAGTTTTCTGCCTAGACTGCTGTTCGTTTGCAGTAATTTTGCAGTTGCTGTACTAATGATCAGAGATCCAAATTCTCTTTTGTTTCAAGTCAACAGAAATTTTGCAGCTATAAATTGTGGCCTGGTTATGAAATCTTACTTATTGTGGGAAATTCAGACAATATACACTTTTCTACCACATCTGCTATGTGATTTGAAAGAATTTTTTATGTGATACTTTTAAAGATGTGCAGGTCGTGAGTTTCCAGAGTAGCCTAATGAGACCTGGACGCTGGTTCTGAAACATGGCTAGAAAATCTGTTGGTAAACCTAGGCAGCATGCCTATAAATGTTTCATTGCTATGAATATTTGCTGAAGATCTGTTCCCTAGGCACTAATTACAGGGGACAGAAACTGATTTTTAAAATTCTCTTTTATATTTTAACCCAGATAACAATCAGGTAAGATTAACAAAACTGTTCTTGACTATGATTTTTCTTTTCTTTTCTCTTTTTAAAACATCCGGAGCCAGTGATTAGGGAGTTTAAATGATTGAACCTCTGATCTTTCTACGGCCGGCCAAAGTTGATGGGAACTTTATTCTCTGAACTATATCTCAGGTAAATGAATGTGTCCGTGAGAGACCTGGGCTGACGTGCCCAAGGAAGAAATCAAAATGCACTAAAAGCAGTCACTGTATGCCTACCAAAATGTAGATAATCCCTTCAGTGTGGGACTTAGTGTTCCCAAGCAGTCTGAGTGAATCTCTTGGCAGTTTCAAGGGAGCTGATTTGCCCCTCGGACTGCAACATTTCTTCACTGGTGTCCTCTGAAAAAAGGGAGCTCAGGCATCTGGGACAACAGCTTCTCTACCTCCTCCCTTCATTCCTGCTCCCAGAACCAGGATCTTCCATCTCTGATTTACCCAGCAGCACTCACACTGCCTGACAAAGCTTTGCAGCTTTCACCAACAGGTTCCTCTGCAGAGTAGAACCTACAAATGCTTGTAAGACTGCTTGTGAGAACACTTGCTTACAACTGCTTTTAAGTGCTAATTGAGCTGTTCAGCCATTAAAATGCCACCTGCACTGAAATGCAACACTGTGCTGAATCGTGATTGTCTTCAACCGGTTTTGTTTAGGAAGCTCTGGTGGGAGTAATGAAATGCTCTGGTTTCACAGAGCTGAACAGCAGATCAAAAGCTCTGTTCAGTGCAGAGGTGCTGATGCTCATCCAGAAAATGGAAGCATTGACCTGTACATTAAAGCAACCTGCATGAGTTTTCAGAAACCAAAGTTCAGCTTTATAAGAGGGATCATCCTTCTCTTTTTAGCAGGGTACAGGAGTTAAAGTCGCTGCTTGATGGGTTTTAGCTGACAGCTAAAATTATATGGTCTGACAGGCTTCCTGCTTAAGGTAGAAGGTCAGCTTCCATGGTATCAGGAATCATTCTTTTTATAGTGGTTCTGGATAAATAGAGGGGTTTTTTATAAGTTTCAGCCAGACTCCAGTATAAAAGCCTGTAGACAGACATGGGGAAGCAGATTGTCTCTTCCTAGGTGTCTCGAAACTCAATACAAGCTGCCAGACTTCAGCAAAAAGTGGCTGCTGTAGGTAGTGATGTCATGTAAGGTCTGTTTCATCTCTCCTCTTCCTAAGCTTCTGCTTTTCCCACATTTTGTCTAAGCCTTTTAGATAAACAACTTCTGCACGATGTAGGATGCAAATAGAGGAGTTGTGTGTTGACCTCTGCAAGAGGGCTGTAAGTGTGCATTTCTCCTAAAATGGCAGATACTGGACTAGAACTAGAAAAGGGTGCAGTATTCAGGTTATCTGAAGCTTCTTTGTGCCAATTATTTCAGTACATATTAGAGGAGAATGTCCCATGAAATGTATCCATCCAGAACAGAGATACTAAATGGCTTATATGGAACTGTTCTAAGCACAAGGTTTCCTGGACCCTGGCCTCAAGCACTTATCCCAAAGTCAATCTTCCCCAAATAGTTTGCTCTGCCTAATTTTATCACAAGAATGAAAATTTGCAAGTGTGGCTGGAGTTCCACTTTGCAGTGAGAGGCCAAAAGTGATGGTTCTTTGCTGAATATTAATTCCTACAAGGAAGATCCTCCAGGTCTCTGCCTGACAGTGGCTCCCCTGATAGATGAGTGCGAGGTATCGGCAGGGACAAGCAGCTTCAGAGCCCTGAATGGAGAAGTTCAGCTCTTTTGTCCTACCAAACTATATGTCAGGTGTTAATTCTGCCTTGGAGGTGACTCAGATCTCTCTAAATTCTTGGGCTAGAGCAAGGTGAACTCAGATGAGCCTCAGGATTAGGATCTGTACAACCAGAGTCATCCCTGTGTGCTGCTCTTCACAGGGGTTTCATGTCTAGCCAGGGGGTGGAAAAATGCTCATTCCACATTAAATACGTGTTACTTGCTTCCCTTTATCATTTTGGAAAGCAACTGCTTGCATCTCAGAGGTGTCTGACCCGATGGCTGTAGAATCTACTGCAGGGAATGTCAAATCAGCCTCTCCAAACTTCTGCCAGTTAGAGGGAAAATAATCAGAGGAATACATCTGTCAGTCTCTTGCCAGCTGAACATCTAGGAAATACAAAGTGGTCCCAGGAAAGTTGGTGCACTGAGGCAGTTTAACAACTGTTTGCTAAGCAATCACTGGTAATTAACAGAGACCTGGAGAACATTGCCTGTCAGGTGCTCCCTGCGCCTGGCATCTCATTACCCAGCGTGCTGTGTTTGTTCCTCGGTGTCAGCTTCCACCTTGGGAGGTGCTCCAGGGAGAAACCAGAAGCAGTGCAGTAACATTTGATACAGAAAGGCAGAACAAAGCAGTGTTGGGTGGGGCATCTCCTGCACCCATGATTTTGGACTCATCTCCTCAAATTGTCTTTTTTTCTGGGGAAAGTCCCAAGTTTCTTAGAGATAGGAGCTAAACTCAAGCTAGTGTTCAGTTTTCCCCAAAAACTGTCCTTAATAGAGCTGGTTTGCCCTACCGCTGCTCCGTTGTGATGTTATTTTCTTTTCTTTGGAATGAGCCAAGTCTGAATGCTGAAGGCCTCCAGCTCTCCCATTTCTTGAGAAGTCACTGTTTTTTCAGGGATAGTGCTGTTGCTGTTGTTGTTGACTCCTTGCTTCCTCACTTCTCCCCAGCACAAGGGCACAGGGAATCCTGCATCTGGCCAGAAGGAGAAAGGAAATAGGAGCCAGAGGTGGATTAATGTTGGATGTTGCTCCAATATTTCATGAGTTCTGTATGCATTTTGTCTGCTGAGTTTAACTTTTGACTCTCAGTATTAATAAGGAAGGAAAGGAACTGTCTTTCCAGGGAGACATTCTACACAATTTATCTTTCTGTGCATGAAAGATGGACTAGCCAAGCAAAATACCAATTCTCATCACAGTGGTGATATTTGCCTGTCTTCGAACCCTGTGATCCCATTTTGACACTGCCTTCACACTTGCCATGCAGCAGCAGATGTCCAGGGCCTCAGTGATAATTAGCAGCAGTCAGAGTGTTTCTTCCAAGGACTCAAAACTTGCCTATCTCTAAAGATAATGACCCGGAGGTCCAGGCCTCCAAGCATTGCCTGTGGCTTTTCGTGTGACAGGATTCATCCATCTACTTGGGATGCACTGAACCCATTACAGACAACAAACACCACAAGGCAAGAGATGAGTTGAGTGAGAATTGAGTGTCTTGGTAGCACAGTCTTGCTCTTGCCAGACTCCCAGCCTGGTATTTCTTTGCATGAGTGGGAAATATTCCTGGTCCCCAGGAGTCCTGCTCCTGGGGGGACAGAGATGTCCTTGGCTTCCCACCCCGCTGCAGAGCTGACTGCAAGCCCATCAGCCTAGGCTGGGTAAAGTTGGCTTTAAATGGAGCATTTGCAGAAAGGGTGCTTCAGTCTGCTTCAGCCCCTCCCTTTGCCCCTAGGAGGGAAGTCATAGCAGGGAGCTGTCAGGATGTCAGAGGCTTTGGCTGCCAGCAGAGCCAGGACTGGCTTCCCCTCTCAGGCGAACTGGGACATAATCCATCCCATTTCCCACAATGACTGTAATCCCAGCGCTGTTTATTCCAGCATGGAAGAGCTACAATTAGAGCCAAGGGCTTTAAACATCCAAATGATGCTGCCCCTAGAGCCTGTGCTCCAGTGAGTGAACTGCCAGCACCTCCTGTGTGATTTGTGCAGCCTTTTCCCAACCCGTAACTGCAGTGCCTCAGTGGGGTCTGGAACCTAAGTGGAAGAAAGGCCTTTTGCAGCCTCACCTCTGACTTCCATGTGCTCCCCCCATTCCTCCAGCACACCTTGTCTTTGGGCTTAAAGCAGCTGGCATGGCTGAAGGGACCATCTTTTTTTCTGGCACTTTTAAACTCTACTCTAGGCAGAAGAATCTTCTATCTGAATGCTGGGTGAAGTCCTGAATAGCAGTTCCAGAGCCAGAAAAGGAAAAGCTTTAATTCCTCTGGGAGTCTTTCTTTTTAATTCTTTTTAATTCCTCTGCTGCCTTTTCCACTACAAGGAGGGAGACTCCAGGAGACTCCACTTGGCTCCTGGGGTTGAGGGAAGCCAGAGAAATTGCCAAAGAGCCATGCACTGTGTTTAATTTCTCACGGACATGATAAATTCCAACAGCTAGAAATCTTGAGGGCTGTAGAAAAACCCAAGGTGAGAAATCACAGCCTGCTGGATTTTGCAGTTCAGCGAGGATCATTTAGAATGGGCCATTCATCCAACTGCAGCCAGCTGAGCATTTCACAAGACCATTACATACGGCTTAATCTCTGCGCAGAGCAAACCCAAATAAGCCAGGACAGCTCCAGTGTCGCTCCACTGCCAGATCCTCCAGGGAGTGTATTCTTTTCTAGACTTGACCAAAGAGCAATTGCTTCTGGATTTGCTGGAGTGTTTCTGGATTTGCAGCCAAGCCATTGGCACCGTGCCATTTAACGTTTTTGTTCAGGTGCAGGTGTGGGCAGTAAAACAACACCACCCTGGAGTCCTCACTGCTCCCATGAACGGAGTGAGCAGTTGCAGTCAGGATCCTGCTGGAGTCCACGTAACTTCACAGCAGCTGGGCAGTGACTCCTGGTGCACGACACCGAAGTTACTGCAGCATCAGCTCAGCTCTGCAGCTGGTGGAGGAACCTTCTCAGTGGCCCCAAGCATGCTGCATTTTTTCCTGTTGCATCCAGGTTTCTGCTGCAGCCCAAAGGGCTGTAAGGTGTGCAGGAAGCTCTCAGCCTGCTGCCTGCTGGGCTGGGCTGGGCAACGTGCTCCTCGCCTAATTATTTTTTATGTGGTGAGATGATAATGTAAAAAGACAGGTCCTTCTTTAATATGCAGTTAGGGGTCACTTTATTGAGGCCATGCAATGTTAATGGAATTTATCAGCTTATAAATGTTTTTTAATTGCAAATAACTCAACTGTAATTTATCGAATTGTTTACCCTGAATTGCCTGACATCTCCATTCCTGCACCTTCTAAGGCTTATCATAAACTCCTTCTGGCAGTTCTCAGGCAAGGCAGGAATGAGAATATAATTCTGAGGTCAGTAGCTCTCAGATGGTGATGATACTTATTGTTATTATTAATTAATTAATTTATTTTTAGCCTTTCCCTTTTTGCCCTGGTGGCTGTTTTACCCTTGCATTTCTCAGGAAGGGAGTGGCCCACATCAACTCTCCTGAGCCAAATCTGCCTACGGTTGACTCTGGATCCAAACTGTCACTCACATCATGCCAAACTTTGGCCCTTTCATTTTAAATTGACTGTTCCGTCTCTAAAAAATGTGAGTGAAAATCTGTATGTGGACAGAACAGCTACTGATTTCAGTGGGAACTGCTTGAACTTGCTCTAGGGTTGCAGAGCTTTCAGTATTTCTGCTGTCATTTTTGCTCTCTTCCATCATCTCCTTGGAAAAGAAAGAAGTATGGCAGTGGGTATGTCTTAAAATGGCATGGCTAATGGAGGCAGTCCTCACATCAGGAACAAATGACATCTCCAAACCCCAGGCAGACACTTGTTAGGTGCTACAAAGATCTTCATGAGTGAGAGGGAAAGAAGTGACAATCAAGATCCATCAGTCACTGCAGGAAGTGGGTGCTTGTGCCTACCCACCTCTCACCTTGGGACACTTGGGCCCCACCAGCTTCCATCGGGCTCATTGTGTTCCTGCCTCTCTCTGTGATGCAAGTTCTATCTGTAGTGTCCTTGTCCTGCAAAAATGGAAAAAACCCCAGGTTTCCCCTTGGCACATTGTGCTCATCAGGTTTGTCCCACTCAAGTATTTGATATAATGGATGTGGAAAAGGTTTGAGGTTCAGAAGTCAATGGAGAAAACAGAAAGGAAGAAAAAGGCAGAAACCAGGAAAATAATCCCATGATTCTGCTGTTCTTGGCTGCTCTGCCTGATCTGCTCACTGTGGGAGGGAAACAATGACCATTCTCCCAACAGCCAAAGTGGAACACAATTTGAACCGGGCAGGCGTCTTAAATGTTTCACCTGGTTCAGATGAAATCAACTTCTTTAAACCATCACAGCATCTCTCTGCTTTTGCCTTCAGTCTTTCTGGTGGAAATCAGGATAAAGGGCAACTTCTCACTTCTCCTGGCTTCACCCCATCATGCAGAGCTCACACGGGTGTGAGTCAGACGTAGCAGGTAATGTGATGCTGCTCTTCCCACAGACAAACCCTGGCTGTCTGGACGCAGGGTTTCCATCATGGCACTGCCAAAAAGAACCCCCCATCCCCACCTGGCTGGCAGGACAGTGCACTGCCACGCTGGGCTTCTGGAATCTCAGGAAAGTGATCATTATGAAAGTCAGCATGAGAAGTGAGCTAGACCAGTGCGGGCTCTAAGGGGAGCAGCAACCTCAGCCCCTCTCCTGGAACTGGGCAGGACTCCGGTGTTGCTCTGGAAATGAATGAATGAAAAGAGCATTTTTAAGCTCTTCCAACTGCAGCAGCCAGGAGCTATCAGAGAAGTGCTGCTGCTCTGTTTGCACAGGTAACTGTGACCCAGAACAGCTTGTGCCTGGGAGCTGCAGCAAGCCCAACACAGCCCAGCCCAGCACAGCCCACGCCAGGCCAACCTGCCTGCTCTGCTTTTGGGTTCTCCCGAGCCTCTCCTGCCTCTGTTCTCCTTCCAGCTCCCACACCTCCCCTGTACCTGCCCCAGGAGCTACTGAACGCAATCCAGGCATCCACCCAAGTTTATCTGTGCCCATGATCCATGTTTGTGTTAGGGAAAGAAGGCGCTCAGCAGCATGTCAGCCTCAGAGCCCGGCACGCAGTGGTGTGACAGCAGCAGGACTGGGGCTCAGCTGCAGCCACAGTCAAATGAGGCATCTCAGCCTAGGAGGAGGAAACAGACCCACCAAACATTAATTTAATGTCATGCTAAAGGCCACGGCTGGTGTGGAGCCCTCAGTGCAGAGCCCATTCCAGCGCCAGGCCCATTTTACAGCCCGGCTATGAAGAATTAATTTAAAAGCAGGATGTGGCCTTTAGATCTCCTGATTTCGTTGTTCCATCATTACCCTTAAGCAGCAGCTCGTTGTACTTGTATTTTAGGTTAGCAGAAAATGAGTGTGGTAGGGGCAAAGTGCCTGTCACCTGGCACTGCCTGGCACGTGCCACTGCAGCGTGCAGTGGGGTCACAGGCTGTGTGGGGATACCAATGCACAGCCTGGTGTTTGCTAGGAATTGGATTTTTGTTTTAAACTTTATTAGTGTGCAACTCATCAGGCACACCACTAAATGTCTTCTTGCCAGAGGAACAGCACTCCTGTGTCCCCTGCCGTCACCCCAGGCAGGGCTGCCTGTTTGTGTTTCTTTTGACTGCTAAACTGCTCACTGGAAATTAATTCATAAATAATTCATTGGATGTTGCACTCTGTGCTTAAAAGTTCATCGTGTAGGTGGTGGGTTGTGGGTTTTCTTAGAAGTGACGGTGCTTTTCTCCTTTCTTTTTTCTGTGTTAATCTTGTGTGTATGCAGAGCTCCCACAGCAGCCTGTTGGTTCTGCTATAGATGTTTTAATGTCTTTCTAGCAGATGATAGTTATTTTCAAATTTAGTTATTATGGTTCAGGATTATTGTGTTGCAAAACCTCTCTTTTGAGATTGGCGTTTATTGTAATACCCAAATGCTTTTGGGAGCTGTTATGACTGAGAGAAAAATAACAAATTATTCAGGAATGTCCCTTCCCCTGTCCCATGCATGCACACACACACAGTCACTCACATTTCCCAATCAGTCATTTATTATTTCTAAACCTGACGATGCTGGAAAGCAATGAGAAGTTTTCCATCTCCCTGGTTTCTCAAGGCAGGTTGTGGTTTTTTGGGTGTGTCTTACAGCAAACACGGCCCTCTCACGGTCCACCTCTAACCCTGCTTATTTCAGCTCTGGGGCCTCCTTGGTTTGTTCCCACAAAAGCATTAAACCCTGTATAAATATGTAAAATATGCAAAAAGGGCTTTGTTTGGTTTTTTCCTTATCTTTTGCTTGTTTGTTTTCTTGTCTTCCCAATCTGGCAAAGCAGATGCAAGACCCGTATCCAGCAAGTAAAATCCCATCTCATCATGTGCAGCATCCTTCAGCTGGCTTGGAGCTCTCAGCTGCTGAACTCAAGTTACAGGCAGAGTTTAGGCCAGTTAATGTGGGGGTTTTTTTTTAAACATGCAGAAATACCAAGCAGCACTGCAGTCTTACTGTCCCCCGTGTACTCGTGGGTTATGCTGTCATTTAAAATATTCCTGTTTCACAGTCTGAGTCAGGGGTGGCACGGGAATAGGGCTGTCAGGGGATCAGTAAGGTGGGAAAAGACCTCTAAAATCATCAAGTCCAACCATTAATCCAGCACTGCCAGGTCCAGGCAGCGTGGAGGGAGGAGAGGTGGGAATGAGGGCTCCGAGGGGGAGTCTGGGCTGGCGACAGCTCTGCTACAGCGAGTGGAACAGAAAACCAAATCAAAGGAGGTTATTTGAGAGATATCAATGGTGTTTTGTGCCTCTCCCCTCCCTACATGCACCCACTGAATGGAGCAGGGCAGATGGGGATGTGCATTCCTCAGCGAGGAGGCAGTGGGCTGGGTTTCTGCCTGCACTGCTGCGCTGCTTAGGAGACTGAAAGCAAAGCCCAGAAATAGGGTAAAAAAATGCCCACGTAGGTGTGAAAGGGAAAATACCAGAGCTGGTGATACACAGGCCTGGTTGTGTGATGGCCTGAAGCAGAGCTGTTATGTGCAGGGCTATTCACAAACCCCAATTTTAATAAGTGCAGATCATATCAGTAATGTACATTACAATAGTCCAATAGTGTGAATCAAATATTTAAAGACTACTTACACTCTGCTTTTTATCCTGAAATGACTGCAGAAAAGAGCCAAGTTCTGGCTGCTGGCTTGACTTCATGCTTCTTCTCTATTAAATGAGGCCATATAATTTTCCTCTGGGATACATTTGGCACTGGAGCTATTTAGGTCTGAACCTTCATCACTAAATTGAGGAAGATTTTTCTGTTCAGCTTAAGGAGAGAAGAATCAAGGTCATAGCACTGGAGAAAAACTGTTAAAAACAGATAGTTCTCCTTGCTGATTTTCTGGCCACTGTTCATAAAAATAAAAAATAATCACCCAGATTTAACAACTGAACTTCAGCAGCAGCAACTTGTCTGTACTGAAGTCAGATGAAAAATATGAAAACCCAGCTGCACATAAAATTTTAAGCTGTGGAAGTTGTTATCATTTTACAGAGTATGAAATTGACTCATTTTATCTTAATGATTCTTTATTTGGTAATTATTTTTTGTTTATCTTTGCTATTTAAGATAAAAAAAGGAAACAATTAATCACCTGTAGGGGTAGAAAGGAAAGCAAGAAAAAAATTGGGAAGTACTTCTTAAAAAGTGAAAGGCAAGATACTTGGGAAGAAATAACATTTTGATCATTTTCCCAGGAGTTGGTTTTGAAAGCCAAATCCTGTTTTTAACTACAGCTTCCCAGACTTTAAAAATGGCGAAGGTGCTGTTGCTGTTGAGTACCACCCAGCAGTTCTAGCCTGGGGGCACTGCAAATTTGCTGCTGTTCAGACTGAGCTGCAGAACTCCCCATGGCTTAAATCCCACCCCATTCAGAGGCAGGTGGTGAGGAGTTTCCCAGTGCTGGGGAAGGACCTGGCCACTGGTTGCCATGGCAGTGCTGGTGCTGCCCAGGCAGCTACACAGAGCTGCATCTCACGGGGGTGCTGGGAACTTGCTGCCAACGTGCTTCTTGATGGGGGTTAATTCATGAATTATCTCACTGTCAGTCTGCTGGAAATTCCAAATTCAGGCCAACAACTGCAGCTGAAGTTCAGCTGAAAGATGTCTTTTCTCTCTCTCTTTTTTTTTTTTTTTAAAGGACAAACAGTCCAAGACCCAGTGAGAGACCAGAGATTGTGTGTGCCCACCCAACAGAACTGACGGAACTTATGTGGACCCTGGTATGCAGCAGCCCCTGCAAACTGGTAAACAAATGTTCTTCCAGCCCGGATCCTGGCTGTGTCCCAGCAGTGGGGACTGGGATTGTTCTCTCTGAGGGTTTGGAAGGCACAGACAACCTTCCACCAGGATTGAAAACTTGCTATTTGTTCAGATAATGAGCCTCAATCAATGCTCTCATTTACTGACAAAATCCACGGTGAACAAATTCATATTTAAAACCCAGCTCCTGCAAAATGCCCTCTGAAGTGATTGCCTGGCATGAGCAGAGTCACCAATGAGCAGCTGATTAGTTGGCCAATTAAAATAAAACTGATGGATCACTAAAGCAGCCAGAGGTTTCCAAGAGGCTTTCTGTGACTTGGTCCAGGCTGTTGGTTTTGGGGTTTAGTTTTTTTTTTTTTTTAATTATTATTTTTTCACGGGCAGACTGGAGCTCCTGCTCCCTCCGCTGTGTGCAGGTGGGGATCCGTTCCTGGATGTGTGTGTCCAGCTCTGGTCCCTCTTGGAAAGCCTTGAGCTCCTGCTGGTTTGGGGCACAAGCAGCACCAGATCCTCTTTACTAGAAATTGATGCCCTTTGAGAGGTTTGGGATGCTCAGGCAGCACCTCAATGCCTGCAACACGTCTTGGCCGTGAGTCTCTAATGCCAAGACAAGGGTGAGAAATTCTACAAATATAAGAAAGACTCAACTTTCCCCAAAGACAAAATCTTTTGTTTTGTTGAGGACAGGTTTTCTTCCAACTGCAATTCACAGAAATTCTCATTCCATCTTCTACAGCATTTTTGGCATAAATATATCCAGGTACTTGCTTCTGTGAAATGGATCACTACAGTGATCAACAAAAAAACCCCCAACATCTCTTTCCTTCTTAACAATCATTATTTTATTAATATATTTTACAAGATTGCAGTTGAAATCATTTAAATACAAACTTTTTTTTTATACAGAAAGTGTAATAAAGTTAAAATAGTTCCTTGTGTAATTCATAGCATTATTGCAATGCTTACAAAATTTTGCATAGAGTGTGCAAGGATTGATGTTATTTGATACAAAAAAGCTTTATATTTTCCCACACAACCACACACATACATAAATTAAAAAGAAAAAAAAAAGCCAAACAAATCTGAATTTCGTAATGAGAACTGTGACAAGATTTTAAATTCATTTTGTCCTGTTTACACGATCAAGGTCATTGGTAGTTTTCAGAGTAGAGGTCAGACAAGGTGTTTTCCCATCACAGATGAAAACTGCTATAGCACAGGGGTCATGCCTTTTATGCTGCTGCTGTATATGAACACGGTTTGCTTTGACTTGCACTGAATGTTGTTTTGCTGTCGGCTCTACCTCCACGGAGCATTTTTGGGTGAATATTGACAACTCTACTGGCATTTGCTCAGAGGGAAATTAATTCAAATACAGGGTGGGAAAAGAAAATAAACAGAGCCACAAGCAAAATCCAGATCCTGCAGGTCAATCCCTCCACTGCTCCCAAACTACCACACAGTGCAGGTCCAGACCAAGGTCTGAGTCACAGCTCAGGAAAAGATGACCTGGGGAGGAATCCAGGTGTGAATGCTGTCAACTTAGCCCTTCTCTGACAAACACAGTGGACAATAATTGCTCAGATCTGCCCTTTCTGACGTTTCTGGCATGCTATTATGTCATGGGATTTGATCATCTTAATGTCCGTGCTCGCTCTGATAACCCACAAAAAGGGACAAGAAAGTGAATTCCCCCAGCAGTGCCTGCCCTCAGGAGTTGCTGCTCTCAAGGTGGGCCAAGGCTTGTGAGAACAGCACCCAACGATGACCAGCATCATCTATCCCACTCAGGCTGCAGACACACATCATCTGTACCATCTGCAGAATCACTGAAACTGCCAAAGCGTCTCATTATCCGTGACAGCACTGATATCAAGTGCACAGGGCCAGAGGAGGACCCAGATGAAGAGAAAATTATCAGGCTGTGGCTCAGCGTGGGAAGTCACTCCCTGCTCTGAGGCAGCCACCCTGGAGAGATCCAGCCCTGGTGTGGGGGACTGGTGGGGTTTGCAGCTAAGGGAGTGTGGGAGAAACTCTTAACAGCAACGTTTTTTTTCAGCTACAATCCAAGCTTCAGCAAAAATAGCACCACCCACAAATAATTATTCTCTTGCTCTCCAGCGTGAGCCTGCCTCAAGATGTTTCAAGGACTCCATTATGAGAAAATTTTTTTAAAAGACCAAAGGACACACATTGCATTAGGAAGAGAGAATGCATTTAGCAGTAGAAGGTTTCGGAGGGCTCTATCTCCTATCAGTGGCTAAGCCTTTGAATGGGGAAAAAATATAAGAGTACAATGCAATCTAAAATTCCTGTTACATGCAAAGATGCACATGACTTGTGCTTTGCAATGGGCCTGTTCCTCTAACGACAAATATGTTAGAAATGGTAAAGCTTTTCGTTCGGGTAGGACTCGATGAGAGGCTCCAAAGAGTCCTTTTTAATCTCAGAAGAAAAGACTGTTTAGCTAAAGCTGCATGTTTTTATCTGAAGCATTTGGTGGCACAATGTAAATGTAACATTTTCACAGAAATTTCTCCTGATATTTTCTCTTCCTGGCAGAAAGTTTCAACCAACTAAATGTGAGACAAATGTACAATTACATATCACTTCACAGTGGACTTATCCCTCCTATTCTTTAATACCAGTTAAAAGCTAACAAAAGCTCAATCCATGGAGATCAGCTGCCTCAAAGGAAATCCGACTTCCTCTGAACAAGCAGCCCATCACTCCTGGCTGGTGGCACAAAATCCCAGCCACCACAGGGCGTCCAGCTGCAAAAAGGTGAGACATTTCCTGGGAGGGACACCAGTGCTAACTTTGCTGCAGGAATGGCACTTGTAGCAAATTAATTTTTAAGGGACTTGCACCTCTCATTGAAAGTCATTTGGATGGGAAATCTCAGTGGGGCACTATGATTGTATTTCCTTCTTCGTTTCAGATAAAAATCCTGCAGCTTTAAATATCCATCTTTTTCTGTGTTCTTTATACTGTGTCGCTTTTCACAAGGGCGCAATACAATTCAAGTGGCAGGACAAGAGGGGCTGAAATGATAAAGCCTCAGGGCTGGATGTGCATAACCAGGGGCCTCTCAACCACAGCAGACTTAAAAGCTTTCTAAATACTAGCTATTCACTATAATTTCTATCCAAGCCCCAAGCCACTGTGGTTATTGTGGATGGAAACAACACCCCAGCAATCCTGAACAGCCGCAGCTGTAAGTGGTTTCAGTGACAGTAATTCCACTGAGCTCCATGAAAAGATCAAGCATAATTGCCACCATATTTAGTAAAATGGATGTTATTAATTTAAAGTATAATAGTGCAAAGGGACAGAGACGTTGACTGCATTACTGTGATTAGGGTGATGTCTCTCCCCATTTCTTCCCCTTCCCTCCTACCTGCCTTGTTTAATTCACTCCACTCTTGCTTGAATAACCTCAGCTCCACGTCAGTGTTTAACCCTGCTCCACTCACAGCCATAAACTTGGCTACATCTGCTGTGGATACACAGCAACTGCCAGGCAGAACTGACCTGAAAGTCCCCAGTTTTATGGTAGAGCCACTGCTACATGCAGGTTTTGGGTTTTGGGGGTTTGTGCGACCGAGATGTGACATGATGCGGATTTNGACTGAGATGTGACACGATGCGGATTTCAGGGCTGCTGGAGTTGAGAGCAGGGATTTGAGAGCTACCAAAACATTACACAGCAATTTCAGAGCTGAGGGAAAAAACGGTTAAAATGGGGAAAAAGGAACTGTTGCCAGGATCACGTTCCTGGACAGCCAGGGCAATAAAAAGGCTGGTATTTTCATATTCAAAAAGCACCAAAGCAGCGCTTGGCAAAGCTCAGCAGGAACACGCCCTGCGCTTGCTGGGGTGAATTCTGGATGATGACATTTCAAAATTTAAAATGTCAGCCATAAAAAAGAGCACAGCCTCTAATTTTTTTTTTTTTTTTTTGGTTCTTGTTGTTTTTACTGTAGGTACTTCTAAAATGAAATCATTGCAGCAGTTGCTCTTCTCCACCGAGCAGCCACTGGAGCTCCTGCCCTGCTAAAGCTCGAGTGCAGGTAAGAGAGCAGCTGGCACCATTTACTCAGTTTATTTATAATTTCAGCCCAGGATGATGTCTTTTAAGCTTTCTGGGCTATTTCTTCACATTTCGAATTTCAGGTAACCTTGCCCTCTGCACACATTTCAAGATTTTTCACATTATTTCCTCCTCTCCCCATTAACCAAGTTAGAGCCTTCCTGCCACTTTATTCTCTCAAATGCAGCTTTATGATACACTTGCATTTTTCCTGCTCAGTTCAAAAAAAGCACCATTAAAGTTAATGCATTTCAGGCATGAGGGCAACCAGAGAGGGATGAAATTCTTGAAGTCTTTGGTCTTTGTCTCACTCTCTTTTGCAATGTGAAACTTAAAGCCATAAGAACAAATATAAAGAAAATTGGCTTTTGTTGTAAATAAGTGTATATGAGTGTGTGTGTGTATTTGTGTGCAGGTGTGAGCATCTTATGACAACAAAAACTAATTTTCACTAGGTTATGATGTGAGCTAGCCTGGCATCTTCACAAGTTCCCCAGGAATCTCTCTTTAACCTTGGAGCAATTTCTAGGGAGGGTTTTTTATTTAGCCATCATTTTGCTATACCATATATTGTAGATCGTGTTTTTAGGTTTATGCCTTCAAACTTTTTGTTTGTGCAATGTGATATTTCTCATAAGAGGAGAAAAAACCCCAACCCTTCTAAATCACAGTTGTTTGGCAGCACAGGACTGAGGTAACCAAATACAAATCACTCTTGTACATACTCAGTTTTCTAAAAATGAATACTTAGGAGAGGCTTCATATATATCGTAGTAGTTACTGGCTTCCCCTTTTGATGACTTTTTTTACTGTTAGCATTTCTTTGTACCCTTTAGCTGCCCATTTCACTGACTACTGGGTTATACACTTCAAAATGAATAAAAAACCCAAACCAACAGCCAAAAAAACCCCACAAAGAAACCTGGAGAAGGGATATGGATGTACAGCCATTATCAGGACCTCAGCCTTTGCTAATGGCAAAGGGTTTTTTGCTTTAGAAGAACCATCCTACCTCAGCTATGACAGCAGAAGGGTCACACACTACATATGGATAAGGATCCAGTCACAGGTGAGCACTGTCAGTCTCCTGACCCTTTCCTAAAGTGTCACACTTACAGCTAATTGGACCAGGTCCTGCACTCCTATAAAGAGCCACCATACATAAATGCATTTATGGATCCTGCATGGCTGCCTCAGGTACCCTGACATTGGTGGCACAGTCCCTTGATTAGCATTTGGGTGGGGTTTTAGTGCTCACAGCTGCAGTGCAGGGTCTGGTTCAGTGCCACAGCCACCCCAAGGGCTGGCAGTGCTCTCACTGCCCTCAGCTGTCACCTGTCCAGCTCCCCACCAGCTCAGGCTATGAAGTCATCACCATCTCTTCCACTGACCTCAGCAGAAACAAATTCACCACCCAGCCTTGCATTAGCATTGGGAGGTAACACTGAACTCCAGTTTGAGATAAACCCCACCTCCCAAATAGCGAATGCTCAACTGAACTAAACTTCAGGCCCAATTCACAATGAAATACACAAGCCCTTGTTTGTTTTTGGCATTTTATCAATGGAAAGTAGAGCATAGGGATGAAATTCCAGTCAGGGAAGCTCTGGTTTAAATGGATTCAGGGAAAAGCAGCCCACACAGGTACAGCTACTGTGAGGGATTTCTGGGCAAGGCAGGAGGAGAAGGGACTGTCACGCACTTGCCTTATCCAACAGGAGAGTCAGCCCCTCCACGACAAACTGGAGTGTGAGATGGCTGCATGTGTTTGCAGGCAGATTTTTAAAGAGAATGCTCATTTTTTTCCCTTGGGATCTGAGACATGGTCCTGTTTTTGCTCTGGTTTCATACAGTCCTAGAATGGCTTGGGATGAAGGGAACTTAAAGACCACCCAGTTCCAACCCCCTGCCATGGGCAGGGACACCTTCCACTAGACCAGGTTACTCCAAGCCCCGTCCAACACTTCCAGGGATGGGGCAGCTGCAGCTTCTCTGGGCAACCTGTGCCAGGGCCTCACCACCCTCACAGCAAAGAGTTTCTTCCTAATATTTAACCTAACCCTGCCTGCTGTCAGTTTGAAGCCAGTCCTCCTTGTCCCATTACTCCCTGGCCCTGGAAAAGTCCCTCTCAAGCTCTCCTGGAGCCCCCTTAGACACTGGAAGGGGCTTTAAGATCTCCCTGGAGCGTTTTTTTCTCCAGGTGAACACCCCCAGCTCTCTCAGCCTGGTTCCAGAGCAGAGGGGCTCCAGCCCTCAGAGCACCTTTGAGGCCTCCTCTGGACTCACTCCAATGTGCCACCATCCTTCTGATGTAGGGACCCCCAGAGCTGGACACAGCACTGCAGGTGGGCTGTCACGAGAGCTCAGAATCCCCTCCCTCGACAGCTGCCCACAACACTGGAAATGCAGCCCAGGACAAGACTGGCTTTCTGGGCTGTGACTGCACTTCAGGTCATGTTGAGCTTCTCCTCAACCAACAAGCCAAGTCCTTCTCCTCAGGGACATTCCTGACCCATTCTCTGCCCAGCCTGTATTTATGTTTGCCACTCTCTGAACAGCACAGGCAGCATTGCCCAAACCACTGTCCTCAAACTCAAGTGGCATTCAAATGATCTACGAGTCCCTACAGGAGTTCATTCTTTCTAGCAACAATTCCTCACATTTCAACACAACATCTAATTTCATGGTTTTTAAGATGGAAACATGGTTGTAAAATACATTGAAACAACGAGAACTCCCTTCAGTAGACATAATTAAGGTACCCTTTGTTCACCTCAGAGAAGCATCTGCAGTGATGGCACAGATGTTAAGGTCATTTCCTGACAGCTCCCCAGCAGAAATTCACACCAAGATACAAATGTCCTTAGCAGTTTCATGGCTGTTGTGATATGAGAAGGGGATAACCTAATCCAAGAGCCCAGCTGAGAAAAGCAGCCACTCGAAATTAATTTGTTGGGATGGAAATCCTCAGCGGAGCAGCCAGAGGGTGGCACAGGGATGAGGGCTGAGCCACCGGTGTGTCGGGAGTGGAGCACAGAAATCAGGATGCAGCATCCCTGATGGACCAGTCCCTGTGTCCAGCCCTGCCTTCCTCACCCACCTGAACACTCCCAGGGATGGGAAAGTTAATCTGATTCATTGTCTGCACAGGGAACTCTTCCTCCAGCACGTGTCTTAAAGCCGCTCACACAGGATTTGGTTATGGACTGGGCCACGCTTGCTGTGAGGTTTGTGATCAGTATTCAAAGAGATAGGAAAAAAATTCTACAGTAAATGTAGGACTGTGAATGGGACTGCAGTTATGGTCCCAGAGGTAACGTACACAGTATTTTGCTATATTTAACATGGCAAAAAAAAAAAAAAGTCTGTATCATTCTAGGTGCCCCTACAGTCTTAATGTATTTCATCAGTGTCTGTTTTAAGTTGTACAACCAGTTCCCAAGACATGCTCCTGCCCCTCCCCCCAAACAAACTAGATTTAATAACAAGATAAATATGATGTGCTTCTCCTTGCTGAGTGCATTGACTTAAGGCATAGGCACAATTCCCCTCTTTGAACAGAGATGGTAAAGTCCTGTGTCCCAATACAATTGTTACCCTGGGTGACCCTTTGCATTCAAACGTTGACTCAAGACATAATAGTTACAGGAATCATTCATTAACAAATAGTTTGAATTCGTTAATTCATTGGAAAGCATTATTGAAATAGAAGTAAATTATTCAATCCTCTTTCAGGAATAAATTTTTTTGGGAGTGCTGCTTTCTTAGGCAGCAACACATCTAATCTAAACTCCACAGAAATCTTCTCTTTGAGTCCAATCAGTTTCCAATTAAGCCAGAATTTTTCATTAAAAAAAGAGAAAAAAATCAAACCCTGGTACTCTCGAGACACCAAGAAAATACGTGAAAAGCTGTAATAAAAGGAATGGGCTAAATTATTTCTAAAGATTTCTGTCTATGTTTTATCTTGAAGATCACTTGAAGAATACCAGCTTTGGTTAGATATCACTAGGGATGGGCACAGATCTGTCTTATTTGCACGTGAGGTAATATTTCAAAAGCATCTCAGTAGCTTAGAAACCTTGCTGTCCTCGTGAGATTTACTGTGACTTGGAAACTTTCACCGTAATTGGTATATTTAGTCTTTTAAAATGATTTTTACATGCATGTGGATGAAATTATGGGTCAAAATTCAATGATCTGGACTCTTCTTATTATTTTCCAAAACTTGAAAAGTGGAAATAATGTTACCAGATCTGATTTTTGAGTTTTGTCCTGCCTGTGACTCCCAGACTTTAAAAAAAGGAAAAAAATGCAACCATGGTAAGATTCAACCACAGAGTTTTGGGGACTCAAATTCTAGAGGAACCAGCATCCAAAGCCCTTCCTTTCAGTAATCTGGCTTTGTCACAATCTTTATAAATTGTTAAAAAAAGTCTTTCATTGTCAGCATCTCTGATATTTGCAGTCTCCACCAAATCTAAGTGACTTTGGACTGTGTATCTTGAAAAGAAAAATGACAGAAATTCTGGTGTAGCATCTACATTATACACTTAATTTCATGATTTTCTCAGTTTCTAGTTGATTTTCTCTGTTTCTACAGGTATTTTAGGCAATGTCCGAATCTTAAATCTTCACACCCTCACACCAAATATGTTCAAAATTAAAGGTGTTAATGGAGAATACGTAGGGTGATCCAGCACACCTGTTAACAAAAGAGGTTCAGGATTTTTCTATTTAGTCCAACTTTCACAGTTTTTTCCCTTCTAATAACTAAATACAACACCAGTTTTGCCAGCACAGAGATGATTTTAGGGTAGTGGTGGAGCTGATATGTCACACCGGAATAGCACAAGGCACCCTTGGCCATGCACAGGCAAGTGTTGAACTCCTTCAGAAAATTATATTTATTATTTCAGCAAGAAGGTCTGGACTTTCCTACTGGCCAAGTGCATCCATCTCTCCCAACAGATGCTTCAGGTGATAATTAAATAGTAATTTAACCTCAGGTATCTTGGATCACTGTAGGTGATCAGCACAGCACATCTGGCTATTTTGTTGTTTTTTAAATTATTTATTTTTCATGCCACCGATTTAATGGCGCAAAAATAATCAGAGATGCTTCTCTTCCCTTTGGATCTTGGTGGGTCTGCACTGGTTCCAGGGTCTTGCCCAGCCAGAAATCCCATTTCTCTGAGAACATGATCAAAAACGAGGGGTGATCACTGCACTGTATTAATACAGAAGGGGCCAGGGGAGCATCAGATCCAATTCTGCAGATTGTACCAGTAAATTTTGGTGTGGGAAAGAGAGAAATGCTACACAAATGTAACAGGGTCACCCTGGGATTCCTTGTACTGAAACATCGTTTTACACAGAGGATATATATATATCTTATATATATATTTTTTATATATATATTCACACACACGCGCGCGCACACACAAAAAAAGTCTTTGATAGGCTTTCTGTGTTCTAGTAAAAATAGTTGGCAGCTGGATCTGTGAGACCAGAACTGGCTTTTGTGCTGCCTGCGATGCCCCGCTGCAAATTGTCTCTCAAAGGCAGACGCTCGTGTTTATCTGGCAGGTGGAGCTGCTGCCTGCCTGAGACAGGAACAACCTCCCATTGGGACACACACAGAGCTCGTAGATTTTTTGCCTGGACCCTGCAGAAGAGGAAGATCCTTGAGGCAAGTTAGGTAGTTTGATTTTTGCAGAATTCAACGTTATCTGAAGTCAGAGGTGGCAAGAGAGAGAAAAAAAAAAAGAGAGAGAGGATTAGCGGAGAGCTGTTATTTCTGATGTTGTGTTTAAAGAAGCTTCCTCCAGACAACTCAGCTGTGCAAAAACTGGGTAGGGAGGTGTTTTAGCATGGGAAAGTCTGATACAAATCTGGGTGAGGACATTGTCTGCCTTTACTGCAACCTCCAGTCTGTTTCTGCTGATCTACCCACCGTGTCTTCTTGGCTCGTAGCTTCCTGGGACACCTCCCAGGAATCCAATCCCAGGTTTGGATTGACCCAACCAGAGGTACCCCACTGTCAGATGGGGAGCATGGATGGTTCACACCCATCCAACCACCCTGCTCCTCCATCAGGATTTCTGTCACCGTGATCCCATTGCCAGTGATGCTTGCAGGCTCCCAGCACTGACTTTTATGTATATTTTATGTATATTTAATGCATATTTTATGTATATTTTATGCATATTTTATGTATATGTGTAACACTTTTGTGTATATTAAAAATAACTTAAATGCTGTAACAGACCCAAATTCCTCCTTACAAAACAACATAAGGTAAACAACATGTGGCAGCTCTCAGACACGTGGCAGCTGCAGGGGAGTGCTCTCATCAGCCAGAACACAGTAAAATAACCTGAACCCCAGAATAATATGGGGCAACTGACAGTACTTGGAATTACAGTTAAAATCTCCAGTTTTAGTATCTAACCATGTAATGTCCTGGAAGATGCAAGTCAATTTATGCCTTTTAAAAGCAACTTAGTGTTGAAAGCGACTGCTTGAAGTTCTGAAATGCCTTGGATTTCAATCTCAATGTAGTAGGTAGGGTTTTTTCCCTGGTATTTTTGAGAGGTTTTTTTGTTAACACCTATGATCTAGGTTTGGACTGTCTTAAAATGCAAATGTTTTGAAATAACAGAAATTGCAATTAAAAAACTGGGAGCTTCTCAGCCACATCCTTTGGTGTCTTCCATCACTGTGGCAGGAGGAGGAGATAAGAACCATGTGCCCACATAATTTTGTGACACCAGAAGAGGCTTAACTCAACACTTATTTTAGTTTTACTCTGTGTTACCAGTTTTAATTATTCTCTCTTCCCCTTCAGAAGTTTCTCCAGTGCAACAACCTGTGTCTCCTAATGTTCCCTTTCTTTCCAGAATGAAACATCAGCCACAAAAGCTTTTCAGATCAATACCAGTGAATTAAGTTCTTCTTATGGAAAAATATATGATAAAAGATTTAATTATATTGGCCAAGTAAATCTTATTTTAAAGTGACAAGGAAACAAAGAATTTAGGAGCACTGTGCATTTTACGGCTGCATAAATCTGCTGGAACAACAGATGCCATTATCCATGCACTTAAAAATAATGAATCAGCCTTTGCCACGGAGTGAGCCTCATTTGCACGGGATGTGTTCAATCAGCGTGAGCAGCACTGAAGTCAGGAGATCCCACTGCCCCTGGGCTTTCACACCAGCGCCTCAAACGCAGCGGCTCGGTGACCCACAGGGCTGCAGCTCCGCAGGGGAGCCGTGCCTCGGCTGGGCTTTGCTGCAGGGCTTGGCGTTTTTCGCTTACCTCTCCATCTTTGGATTCCAGCCTGAGCTCTGTCCTGCACGTGGCCTTCAGGCTGCCGGCCTCGGCGTTGATCTCGATGCCCTTTGGAGCCTCCATCACCAGCGCGCGTGTGGGCGACTCCAGCCTGCAACACAGAGGGGTTACACAGCCCCGTGGGCTCGGTGCTCCTGCTCAGGCTGCTGTGCTGTGCTGCACCTCAGACCCTGCTGGTGTTCAGGTTTCTCACCTGCCTTCAGAGGAAAAGGTTCATGCATGGTGTGGTAGAACACACCGCAGATCTGATCTGCTAACGTTCCATGCCAGCTTTGCTATGCTGGACCAAGAGAAAAGGGGCAATAAAGACGCCCCAGCTTGCTCCTATTTCTAGTTCAGATTTCTCACTAATCAGTGCTAACTGGGGATACCAGCAAAGCTGAGTACCTGCACAGAGAGTGCAAGTGCTTCTCCTCCTCAAACCACTGTTTGAGCAGAAATAAATTAGTTCTCCTGACTTCTGTAATGGGAGGTTTGGAAGGGTTTAAGGATACAAGGAAATCAATGAAAACAATCAGGCTGAGGACGCCAAAATTCGTGGTCTCCAGTCCTAGGCTCACATCACACCATGCATGACCATGTGCTCTGCAGAGCTTCAGCCCCTCCTAACTATGGACTCACTGCACAGCCCTGTCACAGCACTGTAACACAGCCAGACCTTTTATTTCAGCAATTGGGGTTAATGCTGTAAAGAGCAGAAGCACAAGGTTCGGTCTTCCTTGTTCATCATCCGTTTTTAGGTCTTCTATTATACTTGTCTCTTTCTTATTTTTAATAAAGTCTCTTATTACTCTCTGTATTGCAAATGGTAATAAAAAACCAACTCTCCCTCTTTGGGAATATCCTCTTAGTTGCTTTTATCACCATTTATTTACTGTACCATCACAAAATCTAGGCTGCGGTCTCCTCAACTGAAGCAGATGGGAGGGCTGGAACAGAAGCTCCTCTGCTTTGCCTGTTCTGGGCTGGCAGCGCCGACCACAGCTGAGCACGGGGCAGCCCAGCACCACCCCCAGCTCTCTTGGGCAGCTCTCAGGGTTTGCCTGCATCAGCTCTTTCTCTGCTCTCCATATATAAAATCATTTGTGCAGGTAAGTGCATTCTTAAATGGACTCCTGCTGGTACTGAGACAACGTTATGGGAGACTGAGGGAATTCAGCTGTATTTATTGCAGCCAGCAGTTCAATAAAGCACAGGCACAGCTCCCTCTGTGTGGCACTTTTCAAGTTACGACTTTCCCTCTTTTCAGCGTGTTCACATTGCTGCTTTTTGAACACCTTTCCCTCAAGACCCCAAACTCATCCATAATTTCCTGGCTGACTTAACTAAATCTAAATTTCAGGGAGCAATTGAGGCATATGCAGCCCAAGGAATGAGCATGGTCTCATGGTTAGCAGCCTCTGCACAGTCCTTCTGAGCTGCTTTTTGTTTCCTGCAGGGAAGCCACATTTTATGTAAACTTTCTTCTGATTCCTTCCGCTACTATCACCCCTCAGCTGGTTCCTGTATGAGGTTAGGATTGCTGTAACTCACTTTTTTTTCCTGCCTGACTGAATTGCAGATCTCATGGAGGACAAAAAGCTGTCTGACCTGTATTTTCCCTGGAGATTTCTGCCCAGGGATACAGTTACATTCTCACCCTTGGTGTACCTCACAGGCTGGTGTTTGCCCTGAAAAACAAAGGACCCTCTGCTTGCCCTAAGCCCCCAGGATCTGTGGTGCAGTGGCTGGAATGCAAGCACACATTCCCTCTGCTCCACAGGCAGGATCCTCAGGAGGACCAGCAGAGAGCTGGGGCCAGTTAAATCTTAAATCATGTAGCTAAATTCACCAGAGGATGTGTCCAAACCCCAAGACAGCTGAGCTAATCTGAGGATAAAATAATTCCTAAGAACACGGCCAGGTGACTCTCCAGCTCTCCAGCATCTCAGTGACTCTCCAATTTCTTTGATGTCCTGGCTGTCTCAATATATTTGTTCATCTGTTAATCTTTTAGCTCTTCTATCCACTGAGAAATAAATCTCCTAAGTGCAAAACAGTGTTTGGACACCACAGTGCAAGCACACTGATTTGCAGCAGCACTCAATTCCTGCTCGGTACAGGAGGAGCGTCCCAGTCCCACACTTTTACTGGTGAGTGAGGAGAGCTGGGAAATCCGTGGATGTCTTCCTGTGGTGGGGGAGGATCAATAGAGGACCTTCTTGCACATCTTTCCCTGTGCACACAGGTCCCCTGAACACCAAACTGAGTTAATATTCAAGATCTGAATAAGCTACCAAGGATTTGGAGTGTCATAGGTAACACTGCCCCAAAGTTTTATTCTCTTTCACGTCTAAAGAAGTGATGGAGTTATTCTCCCTCCTCCACATTAAGAAGTGGAGTAACAACATCCTACAAGCACTGTTGAAACCCATGTGATTTTTGGACACATTCTAATCCACGAAGAGCTTCTTTCCTCATGGAGGCACAAAGGACCCTCTCCAGCACCTCCCAGCAGCCCACGGTGTGATGTGGGACAAGGGCACAACAACAGCTGGGGCTTTGCTGCTGCTCCATCACCCCCGTCGCTGAGCTGACCCCCACTCCACCATCCCAAATCACTACCTCAGACAGCTGCAATCTTGCTGACACACTGAGCCAGCCCCAACCCAAACCTTTAACGCTGAAAATACAATTTTAAAGCCCAGGGATCTTTTTAGAACCTTAAAACTATGGAAATGATTGACAGCACTACAACAGCAAAGTGCAGCTCTTCCAATGTTGAGAACCTTGGGCTGCAGCCCACATGGCTTTGTATTTGTGCTGTGGTTTGGAGCCTGACTCTTCTCTCTCCTCCATGTTCCACACTGGTGTAAATCCATCTCTTTCATGGGACTCTTGTCCCGATTTATGATACTGTAAAGGAGGACAGAAAGGTCTTAAAAATTGTTTCCTTGGTATTTAAGGGGCATATGTTTGTAAGGGATTTCATTTGATTATTTTGTGATATCCTGAATGAATCTCTGAGACACCTGACCATAAACTAGGAGCTGCAAAATCTATGCAAAGCCAGAGAAAGCACTTGAGGAGTTTATGGAGATTTGAGCAATGTTTACCAAACACTTTCATTTGAAGCAGGCACTTAAGAGACGCTCTGTTTTTAAACCTAATTCTGCCTTCCAGAGCAGAACCAATTTGGAGACTAATAATGAAAGAAAATGATTTAGAGATGAACAGATGATTTGTTCAAAATCAACATTTGTTTTCCAGTGTGATACTCCAGAGCTTTTAGTGGGATTCCCATCTCCTGGTGAGGTGTAAGCCTGTACTTAGAGCAGTAGGCTGGAAAGGTGGCTGCATGAATATATATTGTTTCATTATTTGCTCCGGCTCTTGAATTTTCCATCCCAGCAATTGGCACATAAGCCCTTTTTATTGACCATGGGTGCTGCTTATTTTTGCTCCAGTATTTGCAGGACTGGATTTTGACCTCTCTCACAGAGCTGGGCAAGTAGAGTAAATGCACTGCTGTGCACAGTTACAGCTTGCTGAATTCAGCACTCAGATAAGCTACTGCCATGAAATTGCTCCTGTCCCACCTACAGTCTCCTAGGAGGTGGATGAAGAGACATTCTCCTGTCTGGGTGACTCCCCATAACATGGGAACTATTCCTCTGGATCCCAAGGTGTCATGTAAGTTCCAAATTTTTTTTAAAAGGACACAAGTAACAGGATTTTCAGCACTATTCAAGTTCCCAAGTCCCACTTATTACAATGGGTGTTAGCTGCTTTTGAAAATCCATTGAGCACCTAAATGCCATAACAAATCTGACCCTTAATCTCAGTTCTTAGTTCTGCAACAGAGGTAATAGCACTTCCCAACTCCATAGGGAGGATGGAAAGATAAATATATTAGCAGTTGTGAAGCATTTATATACTGCAATAACTGAGGCCAGGGAAGTTACCATCGCCAGGGATAAATGGCTGGCACATGGATAACTGATCTCTCCAAAACCCCTGGAAATTACTGGAAATTTTATGCTCCTGAAACTCAACAAGGGAGAAAAAAATTTCAGTGTCATCCCTGGTTTGCTTTGGGATCTTTAGCAATAATTTAAAGGAAATCAGCACATGAGTTTGTATTGTGGTTCCAGAGAAAGTCGTTCACTTGGAAAGATCATTACTTACCCAGATTTCTAGTTTTCATTTCCTTCATCATAAACAGTCACATTAATCACTTCAGTACCATGGAATCTATTTCCTTCTTGTCCCTCCCCTCACACCCTCCTGGATAATGCAGCATTTTCCTTACTCTTCTGAACAGTCTTTTGAATTTGGGGGGAAAAAAGAGGGTATTAAAGATGTGAAGGCAGTATCACCTGCAGTTAGAGGCTGCTGATGTGCTTCCAATACAGTGGACATAATTCTGTTAAAAAGTAAAATTTAATGGAAACAGTTCAGGGGGAAAATTTCCCCAGCTCCAGCACTGATGCAAACGTGACTTGCAATCTGTGCCTTGCACCAAAGGCCACAGCAGAGGAGAGGGATGATCCTGAACATGTGGAAGGAGTTAATGTGAGCTGAAGACCGTCTGCTGCCACTTTGTAACTATTCTCATATTATTACTTCCTTTTTTCTTTTTTTTTTAACAAGGAATGGCCTCAAGCTTCCAAATTCCTTGTCCCCACACGGGGCTTTTTCTGTGCGGGGCACAAACGCTGCTTGCAGTATGGAAATGGAAAACGAAGTTCATGCTCAGGAGGTGAGGAGCATATGATGCAGCAGTGTGGTAACAGGAGCTAATTTAATTTTGCCTAGAAACCCCTGGACTGAGCATAGAGCATGTATTACTGCAGCTGTGGCCCATTACTTCTAATGACTCTAATTATTTCTTATGGTATCCATCTGACCAGCCATAAGATTCACGTGGAGCATAAAATTAGCCAATGTTAGCACTGCGCCTGCTTACATCTCTTACAATTGGTAAATTATGCCAGCAAGTAAACACGGAGCTCCATCAATTTGCTGGTAATGAACCAGCATCTCGGGCTGAAATTTGTTTTCAATTTTAACTCCCTTGTTTCAATGAAATCAATGGGATCACCCATTCACAGTGACTTACGCCTCTGACTTCATTATTTGTGTGTTATGTCATATGCGTCTTCTCCCAGAACAAAACACAATGCTCTTCTCCCTATTAACTGGAAGTTAATTAGGTTTTACTGAATTGCAAACAAGTCATGCTTAGTTTCTACTTTTACAATGCTTTTTTTTTTCAATTGTCTTTGCTTGTATTGGAACAGAAGAATGTTTGGGAGGAGGAGCAACAGATTAAGCCTGGACTTACATGGCAAAAACCTCAACTGAACAAAATCTTGTCATCTCCCAAAGACCAAAAGGCTCTGCCCTGAGCTTCACCCCTCATCACTATAATTCCTTCCTACTGGTACTGTCATTTTATGAGAAAAACAGAGGCTAAAATATGGCAAGAACAGCAAGTTCGATATAGCAGGAAAGAGAAGAAAAGGGAGCAGGCCTTGGTACATCAGAGCGAGAGGTTAAAATCCAAAGGGGAAAATGCACAATGCCTTTTTCTGAGACACCATGATTTTGACAAAATATGACCTAAGTGGCACAATACAAAAGCAGAAAGCACTCCGAGAACTTACAGAAGAGATCATCACTAACAGGAAAATATGTATCCCTGCTATTTATTGCCTAGTATTGACATAAATCTTGTTTTCAATTACGTGTTAATGAAGCACACCAATTACTGTTTGAATAGGAACATCTGATTACAGTCTCAATCAACAGAAATAAATCTTGCTTATGGAAGGTTTCCAGGGTATTTTCTTTAGAAACATTAATTAGAGAAGTAAACAAGGATATATTATTATCATGTCATCCAATTGTAAATCCTGCCTATTGCTGTAAATACTGGTTAGTTTGACAGCATGCATCACCATACAGTTTCCAGTGCTCATGCTGCAAATCTAATAAGTGACAATTCCAGTGCAGCCATAATCTGAAAGAGATTGTTATGGCTGGGGGTCCAAAACCTTATGCAATTACTAATGTGATACAGCGAACAGTAAATGAAAATTATTTTAGCTATCTTCACAAACCACGGTTAATTCCCAAGCAAAACCCACCTAAATCTATCAGAGACCTGACAGGTGCAGAGGTCTAATGATGCTTTATAGGAAATTACAGTTTTCTAATTGAGTTAGAGAGGAGTCTGGTTCAAATGGCAGGGGAGTGCAACAATTTTCTCCTCTGTATTTGGGCAACACAGATGCTGAAGAGATTTTATACAAAGCTGGGTCAAGAGAAAGATAAAAAGAAGCTGAGAAAGGAATTACCCTTGTGCTAACTTTGTTTGTAAGCTTTGCAGTTTCCTTGGATAAGGAACCTAGTGCTTACAACTTTTCTTTCTTCTTTTTTAAATACAGCTCTTACAGCTTCAAGAAATGCTTCATCACCAGCAGTGTAATAAATCTGCTGCTGGTTTTGGTAACTTCATCTCAGAGCCCAATGGACCAGTTGAAGCATTTTTCACCTAGTTTGAGTTATGGGTATTGTGTTTAGTGAACTTTTCCTGAAGAGAGTTCATGCTAAAACAATACTCTCCTGACCATGTAATGGACATATTTTATTATATCTTCAGAGACCACAACTCTGTGAGACAGGCTACCTAACAGGAGTGGCTTGAAACCACCACAAAGAAGGTCAAAGCCAGCACCAGGAAGATGCTCAGCTAATATTAAAAGAAGATTTGAGAGGGTCTAGACGTATGTGTAATCAGAGGAGTTTGTAGGTAGGGTATTGTCTTGCAGCAGCAAGCAGGTGAGAACCAGCTTTCATCCTCTCTCCTAAAAAATGCCATTCCTCAGCAAAAGGAAGAGTTTGAACATATGGTTCCTCCCACCATGCTGCAAATCCCCTGTTGCAGTCTTCAGTACACTTTGCTGAGGCTTATTCAGAGCACTAAAAAGCATAGAACTAGGAAAACATGGAGCAGTCAAAACACAATTGTAAATTCTTTGTGATTGCCTACCATGCTACAGCACAGGAATTGCTGAAGGCGAGGTAATTATGTAAAGTTGTCTTAAACGTCTTCGGGTATTTTTTCTTTTTCTTTTTTTTTACACTTAAAGTGATTTCTGGAATAGTTTACCAGAAGCCAAAAAAAGTATTTAGAAGACATAACCTGAGATCAAGCAGAAGATATCAAATTAATCTAGGGAGAAAAATGACTGTGTAATACTATTGAGATCTAGTTTCATTATGAACTGGAGAAATGGTGAAGGGCAGAGATTGTCTAAGAAAAAAGCGCAAGATTAATGTTTAACAAAGTGAAGGTATGGCTGAGAAAATTAAAATCATCTGGATAATTAAAGAATTCTCTTGCTTATAAATCAAGGAGGGAAATTATCATAGAAATTGGGAGATAGTTGAACATGATGTGTGGTAAATACAGATGTGGTTTGAAAAGATGATGTGTTTAAGTAGGCAGTGAAGGGATTCAGGGATGCAAAAATAATTATTCCTATTCCAAGTGTAGAGATGACTGCAATGTCCCTCTCTTTACCTGGGGGTGGTCCATCTTTCAGCCTTAACTGACAGGCTGGGACACTCAGAGCCATCTGTGTGCTGTGTGGTGGGAAACCTCCACGTTACAGCACCTGACTGTGGCCAGAGGAAGATGCCGAGCGGCCAGGAGCTGCATCCTGAGCTGGGGCAGAGCTGCTGTGCACTGCTGATCACACCTCGATTAATAAACCACAGCAGTTCTGGGTGGGACTGAGAAAATGCAGCCCACAGCAGAGTCCTGTCTGTTGCCATGGGAGGGACAAGTTGGATAGGGCTGGGAGCAACCTGGCCTAGTGGGAGGTGTCCCTGCCCACGGCAGGGGGTGGAATGAGAGGATCTTGAAAATCCCCTCCAACCCAAACCATTCCAAGATATCTCTGACAGTAACCAGCCATACTGTGCAATTCAGGAGCAGAGAGTCAGCTCTGGCTGGAGGAAACCAAAGGACAGATGCCCACTCTCTTGGCACGCTCAGAATTGGGGCAGAAAATGACATTACCACAGGGCAGGCTGAGCTCTAACCAAAGCACAGGGCTGCTGTTGATGCCACTGGCTGGCACTGAAGAGCCCATAATTATTTTTATTATAAAAACCTGACCACAGCTTCTTGAACAGTTACATGGTTCAGGTCAAAACTGCTCAAGTAACAGTCTGGAAATTTCTTCATGGATAACCCGTGTGTGGTAACCAGGGGGCTTGGAACTGCAGTGTGGCTGTGCCTCTGATCCCACTGCCCCCAGCCACCCTGCACTCCCTAAACCAACCGACCCAGAGTTCCATACACCTCATCTACCACCTAAACCACCTATTTATTTTGCTCGTTATGTAACTTCTTGCGATAAATTAAAACAAATCGAAACAAAATAAATTCCTCCTCCTGTTGGCTGCATTAACGACCACGCTCATTTCGCACACTGAGAAAAATAATTACCTTTCATGTTACCATAATTGCCTAAACCACAAATGCATTTTTTAAGAAACAAAGGTTGGTCTGGTGTAAGTTTCTAATTACAGGTTGAAAGCTTCTAATTAAAAGGGATAAATTGGACGAAACCCTTTCAAGCAGAATTGCAGAAGAGGCTGCTAAGATTGGGTATTAGCTTGATGCACTGTCACTGTGCCAGGGGGGAGAAAAAGAAACAGAAACCAAGGGTTGTGGCTCTTCCTCGGGGCCACTGACACCGTTTGCTACCCAGTGTCTAACAAAGTGCTGCCCTCAGAAACACAGAGGAGATGAACACGTCACACAGGAGATCTGTAGGGCCACTACATTTCCTAGCAGCCCTGAGCAGTGGTGCAGGGACAGCGATGCTGTCCTGGAGGGAACAGTTTGGGCTTCAATCAGCTTTTTCCTGAAGTTTGCCCTGGCTGCTGGATGGTGGCAGGAGGATAAAACCTTGGTTAGGCTAAAATGATAAAACATGATGAAAAGATGGATACTTGAGTCAGGTAAAACTCGCTGGATGAACAGTTTGTGTTTGTTAGCAGACAGTACACGGTGCTCTGTTTTAGGGTGACTGTCATGTGCAGTCAGTGGCTGGATGAATTTGGGCCAAATCTCTGCTATTTTCATGATTTGCTCTTCTGCTTTACTTTGAAAGAAGGAAGCACGATGTAATTTTTTTATCTTACTCTCCTGTTTTTCAGTGTTGAAAAATCCTGCAGAGCAGACCAGCATGTCATCCCTGACAGAGAAATTGCTTTCCTGTGATAACCCAGTGTACTCCAATGAGAGGATTACTGGCAGGGGTGCAGAGCTATGCAAATATTGCAGTCATTAGCATCAGGCTTTGCACGCAGTCTCCTGCATCAGAACTGCTTGAGGAAGAGAGGAGATGTCGAGCTAGATTTTAATTTTAAAATTATTTTTGAAGTTTTTCTGCCATGGGGTTTTCACCTGCTGTTTGGTCAGCCATAAAGGAAAAGGGTCAGGTGGATTAAAATCTCACTTGGGTAATGCTCAGGTTCAGCCTCCAGCACTCACTGCAGTGATGATTTACTCTTTCTCTTCTCTGATGATTTATTCTACTCCTTCTAAAAGGACTGGCATTAATAGTGAATCACTTACAATGAGAAATTCAGAGATAACAAAGCTAAAAAGGAATTGGAATGGCAGGATAAAAAAACCTGCTGGAAAAAACCAGGTGTGTCTGTATGCATCACCTACTCAGTGGTGATACCCTTTGGAAACACGTACGCACTTGCCTAAGTGGATTTGAAGAGCTTATTTAGCATGACAAATTGGCTACAACCTGATGGGTATTTCTAAAAACCCATTTATGGACCTTCAGACACTCGCATTCCTGTGGCATATCCATTCATTGTACAGTCAATTTATAATGATTCCACCAAATTAAATCTTTATTAACAAACTTATTGACTCTGGCTTTGACTTATTGTCCCCCCTTTTAATTAACTGCAGTAATGAGACAAGCAACATCCAATGGAACAACTGACCAAACATTTTGTTTAAAACCTGCCGTTTATTTCAAGCAGCTCCACAAAAAATGAAGGCTGAATTTCTATTTGCTAAATGTCAATTTTCACACTCTGTTGAACCTTTTCTGAAGGCTGTCAACCACAAATCTGCAGTCATCTTTTCCCCTCTGATCAGAGCTATATAGAGCATATAACAGGTTTTCAGTTACTTTTCATTTTTATGCAGAAGATGTACCATTTTCTGTTCCCAGTATACTTTAAAAAAATGGTAAATGTGCTTAAATTGTAAATGTAAAGGAGTGCATGTGCCAAGGTTGTGGCCTCTTTCACAGTCACAAGTTCCACCAGCAATAGGGTTCCATGTCTGCATGTGCAAGGGCACAGAAATGATCCAAACTCCCCAAATGCAGCCCATTATCATGCAACAATACTGCACCATCCTCTTTTCCAAAGTGCTGGGCTCCTGCTCAGAGCTGGGAATTTTGTCCCCTCCAGATCACTCATTCCCAGCCTTGCTTTGGGAGGAACACTAAAACAAAGCCAAGGAATGGGCAAGACCACCAAGGACAGAGACTGTGAGAGGGGCCAGGGCTCCTCCCTGTCACCCTTTTGGGACAGAGGAGTTTGGAAGGGCAGTGGGAGGGATGAGGAGTACTTGAACAAGTCAGGCTCAAAGCTCTTTGATAGTGTAGAACAGAAAATCTCACAGCTCTTTGAGATTTCCAACTAATTTCTTGCTTTCAAATATGCAAAAGAAAATAGTTTGGGAAATGGTGCAGAGAAGAAAATAAAGGAATTGTGTGTGTGGGTGGTGGGAGGAAAGGAGCAGAGAGATAAAGAGATCAGGAAAAAAAAAGCCCAACTAGCTGAAAAAGAGAGTATAGAGATGTCTCCAAAGGGACTACTTTAATTCAGGGAAGAGGATGTTTTGCAAATTCTTAGCATCAATTTATTTTCAGCTAAAACCAAAACTGTTTTCTATTTATCTTTTGCACATAATCACTCCCAAGTAAAACATGCATTCAGAGGTAAGGCTTGGCAATCTTTCAAGACAGATATGCCAGATGATATTTTTGTTAACTACAAGAGAGACTATTGAGCCTGCTGGTGGCAATTCACCATTTGCTGGGAGATGGCCCTACTGGCATGAACCCACCTCTTCCTAGGGGAGGGACATCCCTGTCCTGCTTCACCTGGTGGGAACTGGGAGCTACAAAACCCTGCTGCTCACAGGTGTGTGCCTCAAGAAGCTCTGATTCCTTCTTTTGGGTCTCCTTTTGCTGTGTGGTACGTTCCATGGTGCTGCTGCTGGCATCCACGGTGTAAGTCGTTGACCTTGTTCATGTTAAGGCATGAAACCCCCTCTCCTACTCCTTGGGTCAACCACAGCAAAATGAGAATATGTTCAACATTTCTTGACTCTTGCAAGGTTCCTTCCATCTTTCCTTGGGCAAGTCTGCATTTTGCCTGTAATAAGCTCCCCTGGATGTCTCTTTAGCAGATAACAGAGAGACAATTCCAGTTGCTAATGGAAGAGGTCAAATGGAGGTGAAGTGAAATAGATTAAAAACCAAAAAAGAACTGATGTCAGAAAAGCTGCTGTACCACTCAGTGGCATAACCCTTGCTAGAACAGGTTTTCGGCTGGCATTTTCAATTCATTTTACACTATTTTATTTTTTTTTTTTAAAGGCAGGCAGGTAGGTAGGAGAACTGGCTTTGTGGCTGAACCACTGGGTTTCAATTTCCAGCCCTGAGATGAAATGCCTTTGTGACCATGGGTGAGCACATCCAGTGGTCCCTGGCTTTACTGCAGCCTGGTGTGGACGGCTCAGCACAGCCCAGGAGGAAAAATTCTCCCCAACACAGCAAAGTGATACTGGCAACTCTTTGCTGCTGATTTTTCCTGGTATCCAAGCCAACTCATTGGAAAACTTCCCCACAGACTGCCCCGTCTGCTGCAAAGCACAACCCTGAGCCATCACCTCCACAAGGAACTTCACCAGATGGTCCTGGGAGGTGGCAACGCCCCCAGGTGCACAGATCTCACCCAACTGACTTCCCAAGCACTGCTTTTAAAAAATTACCATGAGTTACCTTGGGAACACAACAGGAGAAAGGAAATTGGACCTTAAAATCAACCTCAATTCTCCCTTTGCACAGCCAAACAAAATAATAATAATAATAATAATGAAGAAACACTGCAAGAGAAAATATGAATTGTGGGTGTTTTTTATGGTCTTAGAAACCAACACTGAGCAAAGCTGCAAGGTGTAATTTTTTTTTTCCTGGAATGTCTTGCCTTGTCTCAATTGCCTGCACTCTCATGGCACCTCTCAGCAGTCACATTAACACTACTGATTGTCTGCTTGGTAGGTAACTGGAGAAAAACTAAAACAGGCAAGAACTTAACTCTCTCCAGATTCCTCCAGTGCAACTGGAATGTGGATCATTTTTTTATGGGTGGCCATCACTTCTAAAACCTTCCCAGTGAAAATTCCTGCCATGGTTTTCCTCTGTGGCAGTAACCAAAACCACTGAGCCGGGCAGGGCGGGAGCTGGAGCCTTCCCTGCTCCTTAAAATGCTGGGCTGTTTCTGTTCTTTGAGGCAAAGGGTGAGACATGTCTTGATTTCTACCATTTGAAGCTTCCAATCTGCCAGGTTTGCAAATGCCACCTGCTCCCCTGAGCAGGGAAGGGCTCCATGCCAAGGCTGGCTTGTCGCCTCCCTGCCACGGGGAACACCAGAGCTCAGCATTCCTTGTCACACCCCCACGTCCCAGCAGCCAGGAGTGGTTATTTCCAGCTCCAGAACGGCAAATCCAGTCCTCACTTGCTGGTCCCAAGGAAATGAGAACGTTTGTGTCACGCCCACGCACCACACTGAGGAGCCACATTCAATTCTGGACCTCCCAGTCCAACCCAGTAGCACTTCCCAGTTGTTAATGTCACCAGGTGGGGTAAAGCACAGGAATGAGTCAGCCTAACACATCTCTTGTTTTGACACTGCCTATCAAGCCTGCCATACAGAGCTCAGAAAATCTACATATCTGTACCAGAGAAACCCAGTAGAAAACTTCCTTCAGAGAAGTTTCCTGAGTAGGGAGGAGGCACATGAAGCCTGTTACCTCCTGTCTCCCCTTTTCAAGATGGATAAGGAACGTTCTCAAGAGTAATGATAAAGATTTTTCCAATGTTTCCTTTCATTTTTCACAGGCAGACTTTAAGGTTGCCCAGGTATCAAAATGCAACTTTTCAGGCTGGGTCCAAACTTGGAGAGTGAAAGGTGAAGAACCCACAACCCCAGCCCATGGCTGTGCATCCATTTGCCAGAGAACTGCTTAACCCTGCCAGAGAAAAGCTTCAAAATGGAAACTTCAGTGTTTTTTGAGCTGCTTTTCTAGAACACCTTGCCATGTCCATGCACCATCCCAGAATCCCAGTGTTTTGCGGCAGTGAATATTTGTATTTCAAAGCAATTTATAGTGGTGGAGATGCAGTGGCCTGGGGTCCATCTGGGTTTTCTCCTGCCTGAGCCCAAGCTCTGCTGCACATGACCAGAGAGTTCATTCCAGCACATCGTGCCTGCTCTCCTTTTGTCTTCTCTTGTTTGCTTGGGTCACTGCTTGGTCTCCACAGCATTATGCACAGTAAGAACTTCTTTCATCTACAGCATTTAAAACTAATCCTGTGTAAGAAAATATTAACTACCCAACTTGCCCTGGCTACCCAAACTCAATTTGTGAGTTAGATGGGAATAAATTTAATATAACATGACTATTAAAAAAGCCTGGAGATTTGTGAACACATTTACATGCCTGCTGGTCTGTTTCTGAAATTCTGGTGTTGTGTCTTTTGGCACCCATTGCATGTGAAGGAGGTAACTCTATCTCACCTCCACATGGTATCTGCTGCTGGATCTTCTGTCCTAAATGATTTTCATTCTTATGTTACAAACTGCATTAGCACTCACGGGAAGGAACCTATTCCATCCCCAGACCCAATAAAACACAGACAATGGGATCATGAGTCCCATCACACAAGTCCCTCAATAGAGAGTGACCCTGGCTGAAATAGGGATGGGGAGAGAATCAGCTGCCTCCTACAAAACCTGGAAATTGCCAAATAATTACTTCTATCTCCCTCAGACATTAAGTTCACTGCAGCTCTTCCTTCCATCTTATCCAATTATTCTTGCAGTCTTTCTTCCCCCTGTATTCTGCCATAGGGCAAGTCACCAGGTGTAAACAACATTTGCTGTTACCATAAAAATGCACGTATGCCATTTTTAGTTTATAGGTGATGACAGTAATGGAGTACCCAGGGCAAAACCACTGATACCACACTATGCCCCAAACCAGAGTAAACATCCTCTGCCACTTCAAAAGAATTCAAACCACTTCATCCCTGTGGTGGAAGAGGTAGGAGCTGCAGAGAGCTGAGCTGCTCCAGTCGGAGCAAGCTGCCCAGGGCTGCTTGCTCACAGCTCTGGCCATGAATGGATGTGGAATGAAACCTGGGGCAGGTTTTATCCAGCGATGCTGACTTCACTCGTAGCACGCTTCCAACATTATCCTGAGTGTCTTTATCTGTGTAAAGGATATCTTCTGTAAAGCAGCCACATCCTGACAGTCATGCTGCTTTAACTTTACTGCTCTAGTTAGAGGTGTAATGTGGGGAGAGCTTAAAGAGATAGAACTGGACAGGTCTGTTTTAATTGTTCCCACTAGACCTGTGCTCCGTGACCTTGGACATCTACAGAGCCATAAATATGAGCTTTGATTGCTGTTCCCATAGTGACTGGCAGGAGGAACACAGTGGAGGGTGGACTAGGATCGCTTCAAGCAGGCAAGCAGCAACTGGAAATGATTAAGTTCAGAGGCTCTGGGGACACTAATGTCACTGCAGGCCAGCCAACCTGGAAGATAAACATTGCTGGGCACTGCGAAAATGATTTTTCTATTTGCTTTCCACTGAGAGAGTGAACTAGGCTACATTTTAGGCACTAGGCTTGGCAAATGAGACCGAGAGCTCTTGTGAGGCAATTTCACCAGTCCTTTCTGCTGCTGGAGATGTCAGAGTTACCAGTGGGGCCTGTCAGCCTTGTGCTGAGAGCACTGACTGCTGAGGAGCAGAACAGCAGCCTGAGGAGAACAGCGCTCAGAGCAGGCACAGCTGATCCATGGGGAATGTTGCCACCTGTAGCAAGACATATGAGAGGCTAAACCATCCCAGGGCAAAGCTGCAGGGTAGCAGGGTTGTCCCTGTTCAGTGCCAAAGCCAGCGTGGCTATTTCTGTACTGTTCTGCATTGTGCACTGAGGGCTGTCAGGGAGTTCGGTGTGGAAATGGGACACGCCTGGCATCCCAGTCCACATGGATTCAGGGAGAGGAATGCAGATTGTCCTGCAACTGTGACTCCCTGCTCTTACTTTCACTGTGCTCTGTGCTTTGAATACACAAACAGAACTCAAATAGCTCTAAACTCTCCTATTTCAAGATAAGAAATGGTGGAGTTTTGTGAAAAACCTAGACACGTGCTGGTGGCTTGAGTATATATAAAAGCAGCTCAGGAATATTTCTACTGGCAGAGGGCAGAGCAGGAAAAGCTCAGCAGCACAGGTTGTGGGGGCACTGCCTGCCCACCCACACAGCCTCCTCAATTCCCCAGGAACCAGGGCCTCACACAGCACAGGAGAAGGGAAATTCCACAGGGGCAAATCCAGCATCACCAACAGATCACTCAAAGTTACAACTCTCACAGATACAACAGCTTCACCATCTCCATGAGTATATTCAGGTTTGGAATGAAAAGTATCTCTTCTGCCATCCAAGATATATCAGTAATTACTCAGAAGGGAAGCAACACAGAATCTACCCATCCATACACTTTGTACACTCTCCAAACTCTCCAATTTACATATTTAAACTCTTCTGAGTTTGGCATCATGGTAACTTTAATGCCAACAGAAGACAGATAAGCCCATAAAGGAACAAGTCCAAGGCATCACTTCTCCCTTACTACACAGAGCACTTACACATATTTGCATAGATCTGTTAAAAAAGCAGGGTAATGCTGACATGTTTTTAAGCCAAGAAAACATGGGGTTTTTTTATGAGAAGTTTGGTGGCATGCCACAGGGAGACACTGCACAATTCTCATGGGATAATTGATCACCCCAGTCTCTTCTCCATGCCTCAGCCTTTCACTGAAAGTAAATCCCATCATTTTTCAAGTAGCTGAGTCAGATTTGCAAAATCTGCACATTCTTATACTGACCACAAGCACTTAAAGCATCAGCTGTTTTATTCTTTCTGCATTTGCTTCCTCTATTTTTCTTTTTCTGATTAGTAGAAAATGTCAAAATTGTCCAACTCTTTTTTTAAAATGACCAGCTTGTAACCCCTTTATAGTTTATACAGTATGGACAATCCTACTTGGAAAAATCAAGGATTAAAAATATTAATCTCTCAGGTGCTCAAACGTCTTCAGTTACTTTTTGAAATAGAGACTGATAATAATTATTGCCTCCTCTGCTTTACTGTTAATCCGTCTCTCAGAAAGTGCACTTCTTGAATTGTAGAAAATGACACTTTTAAAAAGAATTTTGCATTTTTCTGACTGCAGCAAGCCATATGGAGAGTGGCTGACGGGTCCTGATGGATAACAAACATACCAGCAGCTTCCCAGAATACTTATCTCTGAAAAGAAGGGAGCTCTGCAGAACTGGCCTGGATAGCTCCATAAATCAATGCCACACCATTAATCCCTGACAGACACTAAAAATTAAGGGATGGTCAATTTTAAGTATTGGCCCTGCATAAGTCTTGCAATTGTTCTTTCAGGAGAGCCATAATCTCCATTTGAGAAGCAAGAGAACCATTTTAGTGACCCTGCTGAAATTTCAGTCTGGCTCTTGAGCGCTAATTTTGCTTTCCATCACTTTAAATGTGCAGCCAGATGTTGCTTTTGTTTATATCTATCTTTGGATTCTTGCCCCTGGAAATTCAACCCAAACCCAGCATTTATTTTGCTGTAGGATTGTTTATTGTAGGACAGTCCCACTGGCAGGTTTGGCCAGTGCTGGAACCTCCCACAGCCTGGCCTAGGAAAGCCAGACACTGAGGGAATTGTGCTTTGCTTCACTGGGAAACTGGGAACTGGCATCCAGCTGGAGGAGAGCTTCCTCAAAGGGATGGCTTTGAAACCAACACTCTCTCTGGTATTGCATGGACATTTTGACAGACTGCCTGAGTCACAGAAACACTTTTCATGTGTCTCTGAGCACCTCTGCCTGCAGAGCTCCCATTTCCCTGGCAGTGATTCCCCTTTCAAGTCACGTCAGCTCTCAAGGTATGATGCAACATCATTGGAAATGTGCATGTGTTTATTAGAGGTTACAGCATAAAATATGCAGGGACTTTCAAATATATTTCAGACTGTGACAGCAAGCAGAGTGACTGAATATATGTCAGAGGTTTATGATGAACTCTGAAGTGTCTTCATTTTAAAGGCAGCATCCTTTTTTTATAGGCATCCTTTATTGCTTGATTTATTCTTTCTATCTGTAACTAACCTCTAGACTCATAGATTTAGACTCCTGGTGTGATGTTGTTTGAATGCCGTGCACCCCAGAGCTCTGCAAAACGTTCTGACAAATTCATTGCTTGGTCCTCTCTCACTGTTCAGCACAATGCCAAGGGATGGAGAGATTAAATGGTGCCCTACTGCTCACTGAGAACCCATAAAATCAACATATTTAGTGGGTGTTATAGAAAATTTGTCACATGCTAAGCAGGGAAGAACGGGAAAGGAACTAGGAGAGATTTAGTGTTCCATTTTCCATCTCTTTAGCAATATTGCCCTTGATGTTTTCAGTAAGACTTTGTTGGGTTTTTTTTTTGCAAAGGATTAAGCAGTGGTGGAGATGAGGAACTGATCCTAAGTAAACAACAAAATATTCTCTTCTTGATAGAATCAACTTGATCCCATATAGATAAAACTGAGCATTTATGGAAGTATGCAGGGCACAGATGGGCCAAGGCCCAGGCTAAGGCAGCTGCCAGATCCCAGGGCTGAATTCAGGACCTGGGTTGGTTCCAGGTGTTCAGTTCCTGCAGGAACACATGCAGCAGGTGTGATTGCAAGCACCCATTTTCAATCATACCTTTCGAGTCATTAGAGAGAGAATTTAATGTCAGAAACCTTAGGAAGCAATAATAATCTTTAACCTCTGACACTGCAGGAGAAGATACTGCATATTTTCTATCAAAATTGACAGCTTAAATAACCTTCCATTAATATCCATTTATACTGAAGCAAACTATACAGAAGTGACCAAGGGACACAATGTGCTGTGTAGGGCCATCATTACCCTGTGACTTCATGGGAACTTTCTTTGAATAAAGGCAAAGCTCTGCCTGCAGAATTCAGCCTATTATTAGTCACACCAACCCCATAATGGTTACCCCACACTGCCAAAGTTTCTGCTGTTCGAAAAGCTTTAGTGAATTAATCCAGCACCTGCAGTAGGATTTGCACCCATGGGTTTGGATTTGGAGAGGAGCAGAGATGAATTGCCCAAATCTCCTGGCACTGTACAGTTGGGACTGGCTTTTTCCACCGTGCTTTGAGCACAGATCCTTCTGCTCCAGGGGAACAAGAACTGATTATCTGGCACTGAGAGGTTTGGAGGCTTCAGACAGAAGCAAACAGCAGTTATGAAAGACTTCATTTTTGTACCCTAAAAGGCTCTGTCAGAAATGTCATTTGTAATTAATTAGAACTGTATACATCAGTAAAGATCCTGTTAAAGTCAGTTTTTAACCCAGGGCACTTTGGCCTTCAACCTCTGGCTGAAAGCTCAGAACCTTTTCACAAGTTCCTGTGTGCTTTCTGGGTGATCCTTCTGGCAGCATTTGAGTTTCCAAAATGGTTTATAAAAAAGTTTCCCTCTTTAGACAGATCAGCTCCTCAGCTGATTCTCATACGATATCCTGTTTTTCTAAAGAGATTTTTATTGCAATATGAATTTATTACAAACCATTTCACATGCACACATTTTCAATCATACCTTTTGGGTCATAAGAGAGAGAATTTAATTTCAGAAACCGTAGGAAGCAGTAATAATCTTTAACCTCTGGCATTGCAGGAGAAGATACTGCATATTTTCTATCAAAATTGACAGCTTAAATAACCTTCCATTAATATCCATTTATATTTATTACTCCTTCATTAAAGTTAAGACAGCAAATCCTTACTAAAAAAACCCTAAATTGACATTTTACTTTACTTCTTTCTCTGTCTTTTAAAATGCTAATAACTTAAGGAAGTGGACAGGACATGACATATTTTTATCACTGCCACACAGTTCAGGACTAGCAGTGTAAACTCTTTGTGTCTTGCTTTTTGCCCTTATTATATCAAATATAAGCAGATTTTCTCTGAGTTCACTGGCAGGGAACATCTCCTTAGAGCAGCACATTCCCTCATTATCCAGCCCTCTCAGCTGTTCTCCAGCTCACCAGGAGACCACTTCCTCTCTGCTTTACAACCTCTTTTATGATCCTTGATGGCCTAACTTTGGGGTTTTTCAGTTTACTTTCTTGCTTGATTCCCTTGTACCACTTTATGACATATCCTCAGCCAGCCTTCCCACAGCCTTCCTTAATGACATGAAACCAGGCAAGGAGGCAGAGAATGTGTTTTTCTTTTTGTATTGCAAAAGGCAGGAGATAACTCGTGAACTGAGGTCAACTCAACACGAGAAACAGAGAATTGCAGCTGAGTTTCAGCTGCAGGAAGAACTGCCAGGAGGGTCCCAAGATCTCAACATCTATTCCTGTTTTCCTAACCCAGGGGAAAGCTCCTCTCCTTCTGCACCTACTGCCCACACCCTGGGGGATTTGCTCCTCCCTTCTGGAGAACTGAGCAGCATTTCTTTTTTTTCAGGCATTCCTGAGGCCACTCATCCGCTTTTTGACTTTTACTGGGGTGCAATCCCATTTCTGCTTCCTCATCTCCCGCATGGCCCTGAAGCCACATGGCATCATGTGAAAGAAAAGCTTTTAAGCTTGGCTTCTTCTATCCAAGGACACAACGTTTTCATGCAGCTGAAGTGAAACAGGGCCTTATTTTCCTTGCCAGCAAGGCTGTGTGTGTGTATTGGGGTGTGTATTTACAGCAGCCACCCCTGGGACAGATGAAATGGTGGCTGCCACTTTGCCTTTCAAACCAGCAATGCTCCACCTTTAACACGGTGCTTTCACAAGTCTGGCCCCCAAAATGCTCCTTTTTTTACAGTGAGTCACTCCAGCACCAATTCAGCTGGGAAGTGGAGCAGGGACTGCCAGCTTCAAAGTTGTCAGCAGAACCTGGAAATGAGGCTGTGAAATCCGTGGGCTCTCAACCTTCCTAAAACAGAGATGAGAAAGAGGAACCACCTGCCAGCACAAAGGAGCTTCTGCATTTCCATTTCCCCCCTTCACGGGACACGAGCATGCGCAAGGTGCAAGACGGGTCACCGACCTTCTCCACTCAACACTGCTGAGCCCAGGAAGGGCAGGGCAGCACACAGCTGATGCTCGCACACTGATCATACATTCTTATCATTCTAGATAAAGCAGAGACCAGGGGAGCAACTGTGGATTGTGCATGGGTCTGCAGAGAATGACCAGGTTTGGCCGCTGGTCATTTTTAGGAAGGAGTTCTCATGAGCCACGTGCTGAGCTGAGTCCAAACACCACTCCAGAGCTCGGACTGACATTTCTTTACTGTGAACTCAGCAATGCTATTTGATCAGAAATTATTACAATTCAAAACAGCCAGAGGTGCCCCAATAACCCAGCAGATAAATCCATACTGCAGAACACACGAGAGAAGCAGAGCAGAGGCAGTCCCCGCACATGAAAAAGATAAAATCAATTCATGATGAAAGGACATAGCTACTCCTGTTTGGTCCAAAGAAAGCAACTCTATTCCACATGAAACAAATTCAGAATAAAGATTCTGTAGGCACAGTGAATATCTGTGATTTCTTTTAATAAGTATACAAAATACTGCTTTCAAAAGGAAGGATTCCCACTGTACTTGTGGGCTCATATTTCTCCTCTCTTTAATAAGGTTATGCAGCAGCTATTGATTCCTGACTACAGTCTCAAGCACAATTAGTGTATTTGTAAAAACGTCCTTTTTAATCACAGAGGACTTCTGTAGCTCCAAGTACCTCACTAAAACTAATAAACATTATTGCTGTGGCCCAGCCAAATCCTCTGGCACCAGCAAAGGGCAGTAGGAAACAAAACCCCGAGGAACTCCTCACTTGGGCAGGAAAGTGTCTGAACTGTCCTTTGCTATTTTGTACCGGGTTAATGAGAAGTCTGTGTTAAATGCCTCGTCTTCAGGAAGCCTGTTCTGGACTGCTGCAGTTCAGCAGGTGAAATCCCAGCTGTGGTTCCTGTGCTGGGCTCAGGATAGTTGGAAGGGGGAGCTCTGCCTGCCAGACAGCTCCCAGGCTCACAGGTGAAGCCTTAGCAGGGAGATATTCCTTCTTAAAAGTAGGTACTGACTGCTGAATAAGGCAAGGATTTTTATTTTGCCTGCTTTGCTCTTCACTTGGGGTTTTAGAAGTATGTGATGCGCAGCTGGAGAGATGTATGAAGGGATGGAGAGAAATATTAAAGAAAACCATGTATTTTTCTACCCAAAAGCAAACATGGTGCTCAGTGGATTACATTCCTCTCATTTCTTTAAGATAAGAACAGTGTTCAAAGGAAAATCTCCTTCTCTTCTGAGCTACTCAGTCATTTTTGAACATGATTACATCCTAAATATCACAGTATTTGCAAAGGATTGGGATCACAGTGATACGTGGGTAAGGTGCTTTCCTTGCCAACTTTCTATTTACTTCTGTATTTCATGCTCAATATCCTTGGTACAAATAGCTCTATCTCAAGTACAAATGTTATGATAAAAGAATGGTTTTCAGGCCTTCCACAGAGCATGACAAGTGCTGTATCCCCGAGCAGCAGCACCAGCTGATTCCTGGTGCAGCATCTCCCGACTGCCCTACGGAGCAGCAGCAGCAGCCAGGCTCTGCTGCAAGGAAAACATGTTGCCCCATTTGCACTGAAAAACACCCCAGCAGTTTCCTTGCCCATCTCTCTGTCTAATGACTGCTTTTAGAGCATTTACGGCTGCAGGTAGTCAATAACCTGCAGACTTTAATTTTAGAGTCAGCACCCCAAAAATGGTCCTTAGAGCCTGCAGCCCAGGTATTGCTGCCAGGGCACAGTGTCACTCCAGAGCATGGCACTCCTCCTAAATCATTATCAAAATGTAAATGAAAGGCAACATTTTCTATAAACATCTGCACTCTAGAGGCCAAAAGGTACTTTGATCATTTTCTGTAAGACCTTCCAAAAATACCACCTCAGACTAACCTACTAGACAGATACATCATGTTAGATGTGTCACCACATCCTTTTAATCAGTGTGTAGTCAATATTCTGTATTATATGAATAACTAATTAGTTTCGCAACTTATTTCCACAGATGTCATTGCAAAATCTATCTAAGGAATGTCATCTGCACTTGAGAGAAGGACAAGCATTGTAATTAAGCATTAAGCCATTTCACCAGTGTGAGTCTGCTGTGGAGTGTGAAATGGCTATAATTCACATTTTTAAGACCTCGCATTTATTAGCATCTATTTTCTACTCAAGGTTAGCGGTGTGCTGCACAGAGAGTTAAAAAAGGCCAAACAAGCTCACTTTTTTGTTATTCAAATGGATACATGTGCACGTCTGACTGTACAGATTGGTCACACGGACGGGGTTTCTCTCCAGTCCCAGAGGATTTCTGGCTCACACACCTCTGTGAGCAGCACTCGAAGGTCAGATGGATGCTCTGATTATGAAGCAAGTGACATTGTGCTGTTGAAAGCTAATGACAAACCTGGGCACAACACAGCTAGGCAGGATACAGATCTTGTATACAGGAGAGGTATTCAATCTGAGATAACAGCCAGGATTGACGATTAATGTCTCCCAGAAAAAGACTTTCTTTGCATTAGAAAACCCCTACAGAATAAATGCAGAGAGAGAGAGTAATGAACTCAGCTGTTGGGGTTTATTCAGGGCCCAGGAAAAGTTGAACTGGTCTCCGTCTGGAGCCATTGCTCCAGTTGCAATTGTGCTGCTTAATTATATGCAGAAGAAGATGAATCTTGAGTATCTTCCCACATTATTTGGTGAATCAGCAAATGAGAGGGGTGTTTTCACTGCTCTCTATCCCATAAGCAATGCTGTTTGGCAGCAATTTCCTTTAGATATCTGTCCTTTCCTTCCCTATTCCCACTCCTGTTGAAGGGCCACGCAGCTCTGATGCAATGTGCTGGCTCCTGCATCACACATGCCAGCAGCACAGGGGACAGGAGGGCCTCTGGGAAGACCCCAGCACACACTGCAGGCTGCTTGACCACCAATTCCAGCTGCTTTGCTTTTTTTCCTGAATTTTTTTACTTCAGCAATACACTGAGGCAAAACCACCTTCCTGCCCAGCTGCCCTTCCTGCCAAAGCTGCCTTTGCTGCCCATCAGTCCTCTGTGAAGAGGATCTGCCTGTCTATGGACAGATGCTATCAGCAGCACTGGGAACAGGGCAGAGCCCTGATCTGTCCAGCTGGGATAAATCAGCAAAGCCCCATCAACGCCTCTGCCATTTCCCAGGCGTGTGCCTCCTGAGCAGCTCATGCTGAAAACAGGGAAGGAAAGGACACCAAGAGCTAAATCCCCTCATCCTGGCAATGAGTATGAAAGAGAAAAAAACCACTAAAAGGTTTGGTGGGGTAAGGAAAGGGAACAACCACTCCTCTCCTCCTTTTTGCAATAGAAATACTTTAACAGATGGAAAGCCCCAGCAATGAACTGCCTCCTTAACTCCAACCTTTATATCCAGTGGTATAAATACACCTTAATGCACACAAGAAGCCTGTGGAAAGGCTGCCTTTGGTTTCGGAGGGCTGTGGCTTGTCTTATGTAAGAGACAAACAGGCAGCAGATTTGAAGGGATGTCAACAGGACAAAATACTAAAGCAAAGTGGCTGCAGAATCTGTGTGAATTCTGCTCTGGGAAAGTCTCTCCACCAGCAAGAGTTTCGGGAAGCCTTGGGAAAAAACTGCCATGGGAAAATTGTTAGATCAGATGTGGTGCCTGTCCTCCATCAGAAAATGAGGTGATGAGGATCTCTGTCATTTTAAAGCAACTCACCAAAGGCCACTGAAATGAGCTTGAAGTTTAGAAACCACAAACCCGGTGTCTTCTTTTAGTTGTACATGAGTAGGTTTGTGTTGGCTTTAGTGGAGATGGTTGTATATATTCAAACTGTCTGAAAATAACTGAAAATAGTTATATCTGTTACAATGTGGAAGGTAGAGCTCATCCCAAGGAAAATCTGTTGTCTTTTAAGCTGGTAGGACTACCATAATTATTGGGATTGCACTGGTGTAACAGAGAAATAAATTGCATCCCTTCTGGAAAATCAATCGAAAAATAATGCCAGCTACATACAAGGGTACAGTGGTAATTCTCCCCCTGCTGACACCTCACAGGAACCCTCACAGGAAAAGTTTTCTTTGAACTGAACAGTGTTTAAGTATCACATATTAGTCTCTATAAATGAATTTCATTTCTCACCAATTACTTCCTCTTTTATGCCATTCGTTTTTTGCATTTCCTCTAATTTCTCTCCTCTTAATCATCACTAATGTAATTGGTTTTTGGCAGAAATATTATTTGTGTTCCTACTTATCTATGGTGCCTTGTGAAACACAGCTGAGAGAAACCTTAACTCGGTAAGAATTACTGTTTTTCAAAATGAGTGTTGTTACGTTAGCTCAGCACTGTACTTAAATTGTTTTTTGTTCCAATAGGTCTCACTTGGACTATTTGGATAGTTCAGTACTCTATGTGGCAAGGTGGAATTGCACTAATAAAATCAAGCAGCAAGCACATTTCATCTGCCATTTCGTGCTTTCAGTGCTTCATAATTAACTTTAGTCAAAAATTACCCCTTTAAGCCCAAGGGATTAATTCTCCCTTAACTATATTTGTGCATTATAGAAAAAAACCAGTCATCTCTTGGCTTCCTGGCCTTGGATGAGCGATTTACTGCATTTTCAACCTGCAGCATCTGTGGATGAGTTCCAGGTGTGTGCTCGCCCCTCATGGAGTGAATTTCATGCTGTCTGACTTCTTTTTATTTAACTCTGGGAACAGAAATACCCTAAAGCAGGTTTCCAAGCTGCAGCACGACCTGGACATTGGTTCTTAAGGCAGCTCTGCTCCAACACCACCCTGTCCCCAGATTCCAGCGCTTGGTGTTTTGACAGCATCCTCCTGATAATTTTTCTAATATTCCATCACCCACCTCTTAATCCCCTTCCCTAAAGCTATTTCCCTTCTTCCTTACTGACTGGCTAGTCCAGCCTTTATCCCTCACCTTGGAAGAGTGCTGATCTTGTGTTTGATGGACAACTTCTGTTAGCCTCCCTGGCATGTATTTGTTTTTTGGAAGAATGTAAATAGAAAAAGGCAAGTGATTCCTGCCAATGTCAAGGAGAGGTTCTCAAGGCAGGCTCTAGACAAGTTACTTAGGTGCTGCTAAAATAATCCAGTGAGAAAAGGTCATGCTGAATTCAACTTTTATGCATAAGCAATCACATTACCATATGTCAAAGGCACCCACCTGCTTTAAAAAGCGTCAATGCAGATGAGTACAAATATTTCAATGTCCAAACAAATCTCCCAAGCCCTCCCCCTAAACTATTTTGGGATGATACCAGATGGCAGCGCTAAACATCCCAAGTATTTGAAAATAATTTGGATTTGTTTGCTTTCCTTTTTACAGCTTTTGACCAGTTTAGAACCCAATGAACAACAACAAATGCACTCAGGAGTCTACAATTACCTTAAATAAGCAAAAACATGAAAACGTTCACAGAAGTAAATCAAATTAGTTGTCAACCATCCATCTCTAGTTTTTAGGTCACTATTACAGATTATTCTAGAGCCCAGGTAGGAGACATGAGCTGTTAATTACACCCTGCATTAAACAAGACATTAATGAACTCTGGCATTCCTACCACAGTGGACACTGAGCAGGGATGTTTTAGGACACATGAGTCTGTCTGCAGCAAAGTCCAGAGCTGGCTCAAACAAGCACAAAACCAATTCTTGCAGCCTTGTGATGGGCTTAGCATGTTAGGGAAAGGCTGTGCACATATTCCCACTGGGATTGTCTCCTTCTAAGCCACTGCGGATGAAAGTGTTTTAAAAAGGACACTGAGAAAAGAGGATCACCTCGATGGTGAGCACTCTGTAGAGCAGCTGATTTACCAACATGCTGAATTATGAAGACCATTCATCAGCCAAATGGACAGAAAGTCTGTTGAGAACAAGTGTGCTGTCACCTGGAGTGTGTCAGCTGTGGTGACACACGGGCATGACTGAAGGCCTTGGGGAGAAGGGAGGAAGGAAGGAGCAGAGATGAGTGGCACGTCCTGCCAGGGAATCAGTCTGTCTGCTCAGGAGAGGAGGAAGGGAAGGAGGACATCCACGTGTCCTGACTCCCAGCTGTGACAGGAGCAGCTGGTCTCCTCTCTTTGTGATAGCAACAGTCGCTGCCACCTCATTTTCCAATCTATTTCAAATTCAAATTTTCAAAAGAACAGGAGTGGGCACTGACAAGAGCAAAGGGAGAAATCACCAACATCCTCTGGTTTAGGATAAAGATGGAGGCTGGGGGTGCCTGAAGCAGCTGAATGTGCACTTTCCAGCTGAGAACTTCAGCCTAAGCAGGAAATAAAGTTTGCACTATTCATCGCAGAAAAAGGTCTTTTAGAGGCAAGCCAGCTACTGAGTGTGTGATTTCACCGCTGCTTTCCCAGTGATGTGTGACAGCTCGGGGCCCGTCCCATCCAGCCCCATTTCACTGCGGCATCTTTGTGGACAGGCAAAAAGGACACCTTATGCACACACTCTTGCTACCAAAATACGAAGGAACCAAAAAATCTCCCCTCAGAGTAAGATAATTTTCACTATTAATTCTGTACTACTCCCAAAAGGCACCGTTGTACCTAAGAAGCAGCCAGTGATCCAATGTGTAGAGACAGATGGATGGATTTTGGTTTGGGGAGCAATAGAGCATTTGTTCTTGGAAAACCTTGCTTTCCCTACACACTGCCACCACTGGCTCTTTTCTTCTCAGGATGCTGTAAGAACATTTATTTTTGCCAAGATAAAGTTGTCAGAAGCACACAAAATATTTTAGGACTCCATGGGACTTTTTTTTCCCCCGGTAAATTCTCTTCAATAATTTTCCTTTAATAAAACCCCCAAACCCCAACACATTTTACAGGACATTTTTTCACCCAGCCCACTAATTTTAAACTAAATCAGCCACCTAACAGCTTTCCACACAAAATAAGTGAAATAACATGAATTTAAAGCAGATCAGATACACTGAATCAATCCCTTGCAAGGATACTGCCATTAATTCATTTCAATTTCATTTAGCCTAATTTGCTTTGGAACAGAAGTATAGTCAATCAGGTTAAGACCCTTTTATTTCACATTTTTCCCCTCCAATACAACATCCTACACTTTTTTGAATTATTTTCCCCTCCCATTTTAGAAAAGTCTTAAGTAACCACAAACTTAGACCTAAATCTTGCATCTCTTTCGCACTACTCAAGACCTGGTTTTGTAAGTGATGGAGATGCTATTGGATATTTTAACCATGATCTTGCCTTTTTTTTTTTAATGGAAATGTCAATAAACATGGGCTGTGCCAGAAAGCCTTTGTCACCTGGAGCTCATCTAGAAATCCACTTGCTGATGCCTTTGTTTGTTTGGCTCTTCCAGGGAAATGGAGCACCCTGCCCCACCACTCCCTGCCCTCACATCTCCTTCCCCCACAGCAGTCCCTGGAGCTGCCCTGCCAGCTGCATGTCACGGTCAGCAAAGGCCACATTTCCTCTTTTTTTTAAAGGAAGTAGACCCAAACTGGGAAAACCATGAGCAGGGTTAAAGTTGCTGCCTGGAGAAAGAGAACAAACTTTCATAACAAACCAAATCACGCCTCCACTGCTCTTGCTGTCTGACAGATGATCCCCAGAGTGGAAAATTGGAACAATTAGAGGGTTTCCTGGGGGAAAAACTGAAAGGTAGAAACAGACCCAAGGGAAGGCAGATGGGATATTCTTCATCTTCCTTGGTGACCTATCTGGGCCATAACTATGCCTGGTATCAGAGCAGGGAGTCAGCGAGAGGTGCTCTCTCACCCCCCTGCATCTGCAGTAAACCTGCAGTGCTCGTGCTCAACTTCAGCTGGCTCAAGATTGCTCCATCCCCAGCACCTTCCAACAAAGGAGAGTTTGCAACCTAAGACTTAAGGACAAAATGTCCTTCTACATATTTTTTTTTCTTAATGTTTCTCTCTCTCTCTCTTTTTCTAAGGGGGGATAATTTGACTATTGAGGCAAACACCTACAACACTCTTAGTCAGAAGATATCAAGAGATTCAATTCAATAATTTATTAGGCCATATGATTAGTGTCTTTCCAAAGACTAGCCATCTAAGTTAACCTATAGTGCCACACTTTTTTTTTCCTAATTATTTTGAAAAATAAAATAAATAGAACGCTCGGCCTTAGCTTGAGGACAGAGCTGGCTCCCAGGAGCTGTGCTGTTTGTTCCCTCCTGGCACAGTGCTGTCAGCAAACGGCATCTCTGCAAATGGCATCTCTGCAAGTGTCAGCAGTTACACACATGCACAGCTATGCCCTGTGTAGGTCAGGGAGGGTTTGCACTTCTGCGAGACAGACAATACTGGAGAGCATTATCCTTTTGCCTGCTGCTACTCCCTGCGATCCAGCACGGCCTTCAGGACCTCCCTGCACAACCAGGAAAAGATGACGCTATTTTTTTTTTCAGATGCTGAGCCCAGGGTACGCAGAGCACATTACAGAGCAGAAATGCTGCTCTCTCATGACCTGTGATTGCCTTTAATTTGGTCTTATCACGTAAATACAGCAGGTCCCTTCTCTTCCATGGCATCCTCTCTGCGATGCCTTCTAAAGTGAATCCCCAAGCTCTTATGCAAAAGCAGAAATGATGCCCAGCAGTACGCACAACTCCAACAAGGCTCCACTGAATTACCATTAAACCATATTCCAAAGTTTACCTTAGTTCCTTGAAGGGGTCTGCCCTGACATTGGGAGTTTCTATAGACTTAGGGAACACTGTGCCTTCTGCTCCTGAAATCACAAAACAAAACAGAAGACAAATTGTAAACATTATAAGCTGTTATCAGGGGAGTGATTGTCAATCATACCTAGGTGCAATTTAACCCATTGCCTGACCCCACGTCTCTCTTTCACACCGCTTCTGTCCCCAGAAAAGCCAGCCCTTCATCATCTGAAATGGGTTGCCTTGATTACATGTGGGATCTGCCTGCAAACTGCACTTCTGGCTGGAAAAGCAGCTGCTTGCACCCTGACTTGGGGAGAGTCTGCTGCCCCAGCCAATGCAGGGAGCTTGGAAAAGATACCCTTTGCTAACCAGGCATCTAATCCAGCTACATCCCTCATTAATGACCCTTTAGGCATGCCATGACATTATTTCTTTTGCTGGGCTCTCAGAGATACTCAAGGCAGAAAAGCAAATTTCGACTGGATCCCTGCAAACAGCTCTCCTGTCGGGCTGTGATCCTGCCTGGGGAAGGGGAGGGAGGTGCATCCTCATGCAGGGCAGCACAGGCAGACTCTGCTGCAGTCCCAGCCTGGCCACCAGTTCAATGTGTGACCCGCAAATCATTTAACTTCTGCTCATTCCCCTTTCTCTCAGAGACAATGGGGAAGCTGCACTGCCCCATTTGCTGACTGGCTTTAGAGCTGTGACCTGCTGGGTACTATGAACAGCTTGTCTAAGTTCCAGACCACTGCAGTCCTCTTCATGGCCACCTGTATAGCCCAGTTGGGCCATTTCACCCAGCCATCCCTGAACTGGGTCCGTATTTTGGGATCGAGCCCTGCTCTCTTTTCCCTAGCAAGATGTGCTCTCCCCCTACCATTGCCATAAGCCAAATGCAGTCCCGGCCATCCGCTGGCAACCCTTCCCACTAACTGTTCTCATTTAAAATGTGCATCTAATCTGAACTGGTCTCACTTCATCTTTTAGACACTGATTCTTCTCGAGTCCTCGTGTGCCAACTGGCCTTGCATGAGGAGACTTTAGTTAGACACTGATGGCGACCCGACCTCCCCAACCTGCTCTGATTCCCTGAAAAGTTCTGGGCTTTCTGAATCAATCACTGTGAAGCAAATCCTCTGGACTTCTCACTGCTTTTTTTCTGAACCTGTTCTACTTTTAAAATCCTCTGTTGGAGCACAGGAGTCCCCAGGTGCTGTCACCGACACTCGCTGCTGCAGAACATCACGTTCCTGCTCCCACTGAAACCTCCAATTAAAACACAGCTGAGAGTGGTACTGACTGCCTCACACACAGAGTGCACTGTAAATTAATGTTCCTGTTCTCCAATATACAGCTGCCAGCCCAGTGAGCAAGTGACCTATATTCTTAAATTTAAACCCGTGGTCTTGCCTTCAGACGCATTGTGAACAATTAGTCACTCATTACCTGCAGTCATCACAGCAATTTCAGTGTCAGCATGCAGACAGAGCTAGTGGCAGTTTTTTATTTCCTTAGGCTTTAGCTTGATAAATTTGTTGGTGCAAACTACAGATCCTGATGAAAACTTATAGAGGTACAGTTTGAGATCTCTCCTAACATGTGCTATTGTGACTGTTACCTGTGTGCAGTCTGAAAGTCATCGTTACAGAATAGCAGATGTTCTGAGATGGTGCAAAACGTGTTAAGACAACATCCTGCCCTAACTGCTGCTCTAAGTGAGAAACACCTATGGCTTCAGTACGACTACACTTTCTTTGCACTGAAATAATTTAACTAAGCTGTCTCCCTGTATTAAAGAAAAAAAAAAAACAGAATGAAAACAAGCACTCTAGCATTTCTAAAAAAAACCCAACTCTTTTTAACCCAGAGGAAAACAAAGTAAACTCAAAGATGATGAAAGCAGCTTAAAGTTTGAAGCTTTATACTTGGGGATTGAAGTTGATCCTATGGCACAATACAGATACTTAGCTTTTAACTTTACTATAAGCTTTCATTGTTACAAGTTGTCATAAGCAGCTGTAACTTGCCAACCATGAAGGTTGTTACTATCAGATCTGTCCTCTCTCAACAGTTTCCAAATGATTTAAATCTCTCATTTATCCACACAATTGCCTTGGCTCTTGGCTTTGCAATGAAACGTAGCAAAACATCCAGCCTCCACTTATCTGTGTAATAAAACAGTGATTTTTGAGGGAAGGAGGATGAAGAGGTGCAACCTGAGAGATGCACACAGATATGGTTGTACCCTTTCCATCCACATGGCTTAAATGGTGAGTTTATGCTGGGCATTTTAATTCATTTTTAGACACCTTAAGTCGCATACGCGAGTCATGCAAAGCTCAAAATAACTACCTGCCTGTAACCAGAAGTGCCTGCAGAATGAGAAACTTTAACTTATTTCTAAACTTGGGGTTTTTCAAGCTTTCCTTATTTAGTTTAAATGCAGGAAGCAACTTTGGAAAGAAGGTCAGTGAAGATCCCAATGCAGTCATTTCAAGAAGGCTGAAAATAAAAGAGCTGGGTATTTTTTTCCTCCATTTTCTTGTCTTCCCTTCCCTACACAGTTCTCAAACCCTCTTTTCCCATCTCCCTTATAGCCAGATCCATGAAAAATTCCCTCATGCACTGGGAACAGGAATGAGATTTCCCAACCCTTCTGTTTCTCTCCTTTCATCTGAATTAGAAGTGAACACTACCTGCCTTGATACGGCTTCCTGCCTTGTGTAATTCCTTATTATTCTCCTTTAAGAACACAGAATCTCCCAAAGGGCCACCTGTCCCTGTCACTGAGTAAGACATCAGCCACGAGGGGATGCTGAGGGACCAGGAGACATCCCTCCCTTGACTCTGCCTGTCAGCAGCTGAGGGCCCTCTTGAATTGGCAGAGAAAGTTTATCAGAGACACTGAAAAACTTTCATCACCTCACCTAATCCTCATCCTAAGTGTCTCCCTTTCTGTAGCAAGGGGCTGATGGATGAATTAAACACTCTGGAGAAGCTCTCCCTTTGGTTTCACCCTGCTGCCTGATGATTTCCAGGCATCCTCTTCTTTCTGTGCTATTGGGAATTTTCTTGACCTCAAAATGCCTCGTCCCTCCAGCCCCCTCTATTCTATGCTGGCGAGTCCCAGTCTCTGCCTGGGGGGATCAGCAGCTCCCGAGGGAAAAACTGCCTTGGACTGATTCAGCTCCACTGGGTATTTGTGTCAAAGTCTGGCTTTTGGCCACCGTGGAAGTCCGCAGGCAGGCTCTGACAGCATCAGTGTTGGATGGTGTTGAAAGTGAAGGCTGGAGGAAGTGACCTCATTTAGTGTGTTTAGAATCACAGAATCACTTATGTTGGAAAAGACTCTTCAGATCATGGAATCCAACTGTGACTCAAGGCTTTGGCAAAAAAAGAAGGAAATTTTGAGGGAAATGTGCTGTTGTCACTGAATTAGGCTATTCTGGCTCTGCTGAGGAAAACTGGGATGTTATGGAGTAACAGATGATTGAAAATAGGAACTCCAAGGTCATATGCTTAAAAAAATAGTAAAAATTTCTTCTCCATGTTGAAGGCTTCCAAAATATAATGTCCCTGCGTAAAAGCTGAATGCTACTCATGATTCGTGGCAGTGTGACAGAGTCAAAGGGAAAGCAAACGTGACATTAAACTGAATGGCAAGAAGAAAGTGTAACAGGAACATGAAAAAAAAAATCACATTATTTTAAGAATCTTCAGTGAATCCTCCAACTATGGTGTGTCCCCCCCGCTCATCCCCAGTGAGGAGAGTGTGCAGAGAGGAAGAACTGTCATGACAAACAGGGGAACTCTGTCCTACAAAAGAAGCCTGGAAGGACTTGGCTTTGTAGCTGAGCAGCATGATGTGCTAAGGAAGGATACTCATGCAGTGCATAAATACGTTAGGAGGGTAAATAACACAAAGGGAAAAGAACTATTGGCTCTAAGCCAATGTTTATGTGAGAGCCAATGCTTATATGAGTGGCAATAAACTGGTCCTGAATATATCTGGGAAGGAAAGTGAGGGTTTTCTAGCCAAAAGAGGACCTAAAATGGGAGCAGCTTTTCAGTTAGATGGGACAGACAATATGACAGGCCTGACAAATTCCTGACTGTAAGATCTGGTGTCTCAAAAAGCAAGGGGCAATATTTTTAGGACCAGCAATTTCCTTCTAGTCTCACATTCCTCTGGTCTTACTTTCACCGTCCTCTACCTGAGCAATGATGGATTTTGGCAAATGCTATTAACACACAGTTCCAACAGTTCAAGAATCAGCTGCCACAATCTCCCTTTTCAATCAAAGCTGCTCTATCCCTCTTCCCCTTTTACTGAGTATAAAGCAAATGTAACCTACATTTATTATTGTACAACACAGCTTCTGCTTCCTGAATTATCTATTATTAAAACATTTTCTATCTGCCATGAAAAACGTGTAACAGAAAATTTCTATTTCATTGCAAAGTACTGATTTTTTTTTTCCATCTATGAGACTCTCTGCTGCTGCTAAGGCTAACTTATGTGCAATCAGCCAAAGACAGAAGAAAACAATAATATCATTAGTATTTAAACACACTGTACTGTACATCGCTTGGCAATGTACAGTATTCTTTCTCACAGTATTATATCAGAGAGGCTTCTATTACACTGATTCCCTCTTCTGACACTGTGTAATTTACCACCGATAAATGTTCATAAACAGTTTGACTGAAAAATCCATAAAGCCATTTCAGCTTTATTTTAAGTTCCATTTAATGTCCCTCAAAAATGATTTCATCAATGTGTTTCCATTAGCCGGTTCTCTGCCCAATAACTTAATTCCACACAGTCAGGAACTTATAAAGCATGTGACAGGATCTACCTAAAGTATTTTGAATTGCCATAAAGATTCATCAAAAGAGTGTTTGCTTTTTTGGCTTTTTTCTCCCTTGCAGTGCATAAGGTGTGGGGTGTCCAAGAGCCCTGTACGTGTTTACTTCATTCAAGAACAAAAATCAAGAGTCTCATAGCAACAGAACATTCACAGTCCAGCTTTAGGGTTTGGAAATGGAAGAGCACAAATGCCCCAAGAAGGGAGCAAATCTCAGCCAGAAGGTGCCTCTTAACCAGCAACAGATCCAACCAGAGGAACAAAGGCATCAACACTTCAGCTTTTCCAGCTGCCTCTTGCTTTCCCTGTGTGCTGCAAAGGCACCTGAGCTGCATGACCCTGTCCTGGCACCTTCCCTGGTGCCAAGGCAAGGGCAATCCCTGCTCCCTCTGGCCAGAGCTGGGACCCAGCCACCGTGGCAAGACACTGATTACATCCCACTCCCCCTACACAAAGCCTGCTCTGGACTTCCCCTGCTCTCTGCTGGAAGAGAGAGAAGAGGAGCTCAAATACAATGCAACAAGAGGTATTTTTAGACCAATGATTGATGCTCCTGCTGTCAAGGGTAGGTGGCAATCAGCTGAGCAGCTCTTGGGGGTGAGCAGAATACAGGGAGACATCAGGTTTCCACTCAGGGGCAGATGCACCCTGTTAGCTATTCCCCACTTCCCTTTTTCTTTCCAGACAACACATTTCTTTCCCACTCTGTTGTTTTTTTTTTTTTTTTTTGTGATAGTTCCAGATGTGCAGTACACTTTTGGTGTTGTATATCACTGCTTTCTAATGAAAGTGGGGTCTCAGAGCCCTGATGAACCTGGTGATAAAGTTGGCCTTCTTGTATCTTCTCTTTAGTGCTCTGCCTTATGCAGGACTGTGCAAATGAGGGGGGGAAGGAAAAGGATTTGCTGTGAATTTTTCCTAGCTGAAGTCAAGAGACAATGTATAGTGTGCTGTTGGTCTCCATAAACTACTTTTATTCCCACTATTATTGATCAGGACACATTCAGCAATTTGTTCATGAAAACACCCACCCGAGGAGGTTCTCTCCTCTGCAGGTCTCATCAGGATAATATGTGACAGTCTCAGGAAGTCTGTGCAAACAGATGCCCAGAAAGTAAATCCAATACAATGCAGGTAAAAATTATTTGTGACTGCTTCTTCTAATTCCAAGCTTGAAGAACCTTATTCATCCTTAATTTATGTTTTTAAATGGGTGAGCATAGTAATTGCTGTTGCTCCCCTTGAATCCCATCAAATCTGAAATCAATAAGAGCTCTATTTCAGGGTGCAATAATAGCCTGGTTAGGTTAAGCCAGTGCACTGAACAAAAGCCATAAAGCTTCATTCATGTTTCTTCCCAGGATTCTATAAAAATAGCTCATTGCAAAGGTCTGTCTGTCTTCCTTTTTTGTCTAAGTGTTGGGAAGTGGTTCTTTTAAGGGCAATCAAGAAATCTTGAATAATAAGGGCAATAATGAGATCATGTGCAGCATCAACAAAGTGTTTATCATAAAAATGTAATCTAATTTAAAAAAATGGATTCTATTGCTTTTATTACAGATTATTTTTAGCTCTTGATCTTGGCACTGTATGCACACAGGGAGTGAGCCAAGCCTTAGGCACTGGGCTGTGGCTGAGTTAGGCCAGACAGGAACTCCTTGTGACTCCAACCCTGCCGGGCGGAGGAGAAACAGTTCTCTGCCTCAGAGTCCCAAGAAATCTATGGAGCTTGGGTTTAAGCTGGAAAACTTGCAAACAATGAGATGAGCTGCAAGCTCTGAGATGAGCAAGTGGGTCATTAGTGATGTACATGCCTGTAGTCACACCATCTTCAACAGCCTCACTGCCACAGTTCATTTCTCTGAGGAATATAGAGGGAGTAACAGAAAAGAACACACGGGCTCGCACCCAAACTGAGAACAGACAGAGCAAGAAAGGTTGCTACAACTTATGCTGACCTCTAGATATTTCCTTCTCGACTAATTTTGGGGTCCTTCAACCTTTTCCTGCAGCTCAACAATAGCAATGTCATCACTGAATTCCTTTGAAGCTCTTCTCGGCATTTTTGGGCAAAGTTGCAAAGGAACTCAGGGGAGTACCTGAAGTGGGAATACACAGTGGAAATTTATCACAGGGAATATTATGTGGGCTTCAAACAGATCAGCTGGGGAAGACACTTAGGAAATAAAATATAAATCTGCCACACTTTAAAACTTGATTTCAGTGTTTGGTAAGTGTACAGTATGTTTCTTTCATAATCCTTGTGACATTTAATCAATATTAATCTGATGGTGGATGATTCCTCTCTTTCCTTAAACAGGATTAAGGGAACACAATCTGAACACACATTTCAGCCTGGACTCGAAGCCTATACACTTTACATAAATGCTATCCTTTCAGCCTGGAATGTACTTTAAGTAAAAGCAAACACAAGGAAAACTCCTCAGTATCTCCCTCTCCCAATACAGATTGTTCTTGGCAAGAAAAGACAAGTTTGCAATCTGGGTGAGTGGATTTTAAAAAAAGGAGGGCAATGTTAGTTGGTTTTGCCATTAAAAAGAATGGAAAACAGTGTCTGCACCTATTGCCCTCTAGGCAGGGGAGCTATCAGAACTATTCATTCAAGAACTGGTAATTTTAATTTCTTCCCTTGCAGAATGGGAGAAATACTTTGTTTTAAAGAAAACATCCAAAAATTGCATCTCAACCTCTGGGGAAAAACCCCCCTAAATCCACCCAATTCAACCAAATCAGGTTTCTTTTCTTTAGCTTTTTAATTCCCTGTCACTGCTGATTACAGGTTAAATCACTTTGTGACCCCTGACTCCTACACGGATACAGCAACAGCGCGATTCCCAGCTGAGAGCAAAAAAAAAAAAGAATTTTCTTGCTTTCTTGCGGCTTTAACCACTGATAGGAAACGTATGTTTTTGCCCTCCACTACTCCTTAATTTTGCTAAACATAACTTTTTTCCATCATCACAGCTCTGCAGCAAGCGCAATGAAATCTGCCACGCCTGAACGCTACAGACAGCGGAGGCCGTTCCCAGCCTCACTAAACCCTGGTATCTTCATTTGTCAGCACATTTCCCTACTCCCCTTGTTTCATTCCCTGTCCCTTTCCTGCAGGACCAACGACTACACGACAGCTTGGCAATTGCTCCAGGACTGCATTAGTGCTGCTGCCTAATTACCTGTGGGCCGTGAGTACTGAGTATTGCAGCTGCTTCCTGGAGAAGTTCATACATCTTCAGCAAAAGGTCAAATGCCTGTCCCAGCCTGGCAAGCAGCCGGCTGTGGCTCATTCCTTTCTCTGGCTGAGAGCACAGAAGGGAGTTCTGAAGCAGCCCAAATGAGCTCATTTGCAACTGGGTGAACTGGGAAAGGGCTGTGGCCCCAGACTGATGGTACAGTTTGTTTGCAGAAGCACAGCAAGGCATCCCAGTGAGGTATCCCAGAGAAGTTCCCCGTCCTTTGGGTTAGAGGCACCTTCCTCTCCACTGCCTTCGTGAAGGAAAAGGATCAGAGTAGGACAGTGTCTCAATTTCCCAAGAAATGAGCATTGTAGCAATATCTCTCCTTTGAAAAGGCTACTTACAGAGCTGTAGCAAGGACATGTTTTTCAGGGAAACACCCAAAATCCACATTACAAAGATTCAAGGCTGGCATTTACCCTCAGGCATAAAGCTGCAGCAGACTCAGTGGTGAGACCAGAAAGCTCCGTTTCGTCTCTGGGTCAGGCCTGATTTCAACACTTGGCTGCCAGAGTTGTTCCCTCTGCCACAAACACATCAGCAAAATGCCATTTTGAAATCATAATGGCTGCTGTAAAGGGCAACCATGCATGTCCTGACCCAGAAATAATCGCTGCTGAAGAAGGGTACATGCTGTAAAAATGGGTGGTAATTCCTGGAAACTGTTAAATTTCAAGCTTACCCCACCCTCTGAAATGACTGATATCAGTCAAATACCTTTGTGGATTATTTAATGAAATATAACTAGTCTTGCAGTCATTCCAGTTACTCTCCTGTAACTATTGCAGCAAGCAAAAGCTTGAAAGGGCATGCCAAGAAGCCACTAAAAGTTTATTATGGAGGAAATGTGAGCAGAGTCCTCTAACAGGGCTGGCACTGCAGCCACAGTTCTGCAGGGCTCCTCCCACATCAAGCCAAGACATGGATCCCTGACAATGTTTGTAGATGTGAAGCTTAAGGCAGCTGGGGCAGCTTACACTGATGTATTAGTTCAGTACGTCCACATTAAATCCTGTTCTCCTCTTGTCCAAAGTGAAGGATATTGCAAAGGCTTTTTTAACCCTTTCAAGAATAACAAGCCCCAGCACCTTGTGTTCTATAAATGCAGAGCAGGTTCCTCCCTCTGCCCTCAACAACAGCCCCAACCCTGCCATTTAAAAGAGCTCTCTACATGCCAGTCATAGAATCACAGAATGATTTGGCTTGGAATGGACCTTAAAGATGATCTTGTTCCAACTCCCTTGCAACAGGCAGGGATATCTTCCACTAGAGCAGGTCGCTCTGAGTTCCATCCAACCTGAACGGGGCATCCACAGCTTCTCTGAGGAACCCATTCCAGTGCCTCACCACCCTCACAGTATTCAATCTTTTAATAATATCGAATCTAAATCCAATCTCTTTCAGTTTAAAGCCATTCCTCTTCCTGCTGTCTCTACATGCTCTTGTAAATAGCCATGCACTCCTTGACCACACTGCTTTTATTGTTGGTGTTCCTCCACCAGACCCTCTAAACTCCCTAATAAACAGCTCATAAATAAAATGCTGGAAATGTGCCTTGGATTTAATTACTCCAAACTGATTACTAAATTTGCAATAACCTTTCACCAGCTGATTCCTCCTTCCAGGTGCATTCCCAGGCAGCTGGAGAGAAACTAGAACAAAAAAATGTTCCCAAACTAACAGTCCTGAAAGTCTAACCTGTGGTCAGCACTGACATGCTCCACACGCCCAAAGGGTGTTGCCTACAAGGAAAAAAAGCTACAACGTAGAAACAGAGCTACTGGCCAATTATTTTAAGGGAGGGCATGGAAAGGTTGGTGAGATCAAAGGTTCTTTTTAACCGGTTGTGGTGCTGGAGAGGGCAGCTGTGCTGTGCTGGGTCACACTGCTACTGCAGTCTTTTTTCTGGAAGATGAAAGGCATCCTACCCCACTCTAAACACAAGCTATTTTAGTTAGGGTTTGCCACAGGGGAAGGCTTTAGCCAAATTTTTATCATTAGGCTCCATTAGAAGAAAAGCTTCTGCCATGCTAATCCCAAAGTCTGAGAGGCACATTTTCTGGGGAGTGGGAGCAATCCCTGTATTGAGAGAAGGGACCGTGTGGGTTTGTGATTAATCCTGTCCTTGTTGCAAAGCAAAATGGTAACTTTAATAGTGGTTAAGAAGCGTGGTTGATTTGTAACGGGACAGCATCCAGCCCAATGCAATCCCACCTCCCACACAAACCTCCCTCCACACTCAAACCTAGAAACTGCCAGACTCCTGGAAGCTGCAGGAGTGTGGCTTTTGTGGTTTTACCTCAGCTCACTGCAATGCACGTGGATTCCAATCAATATTTAGTCTTTAAAAAAATTGGTTAAATCCATCATAAATATTAAACACCAGAGTATACTGGCAAGTTTCCCTGAAAACAAAACTTCAAAAAATAATCTAAATAAAAAGATGTCAAGGCCTTTGGGAGAACTGACACTGGCATGTCATCAGATGTTGTCTTCTAAGGCTAAATTAAGAATCTGACCAGAGTTTAATTTCTGTAAAAACTCATGCTAATTTAAATTGCTTTATATTTAATTAAAAATGCCTTTCTGTAGAGATAATAATGTAACTCTGTTAATTAGTATCAAGTGGCATCTAGAGGGCATATTTAAAAACTAATCTGGAGAATAAATAGAGCTAATTAACAGTCAGAATAATGCTTTTTGATTGTCTTTTATTTATAAATGCTATAACGTTCAATAAGCTATTAAATGAAATTGTAATTAATATATATCAAAAGGTTTTTTTAATACTCTTTTAACTAAAGAGTGTTTCTTACGCCCCATTTTTCAGACAGTCTGGGCATGTTCTGTTTCTGGAGGGAGGGAAGGAGGAGGAGGGAAGGGGCTCTGCTGGACGAGGCAGCAAATACAAATTCAATTAGGAGAAACTCATTTATCTGGCCTACACAGGTCTGTGACCCCATGGGGCCGTCCAGCCAGGCGTGAGCTCCTGTGTCCGTGGGGTGTGCCCAAAGCTCTGCTGACACAGTGAGGGCTGGCAGGGAAGGCTTGCACATCACCCCACACAACCCCGCGAGCAGCACCGTGGGCAGGGGAGTGGCAGATTTTGACTTCAGAAATCCAAGCCTTGCAAGAGCAGAGCTGCGGTTCTGAGGAATGGGAGCAGCTCTGAGGTTGCTTTTTACAAGATCTCTGCGGGATCTTGTAAATGACCCCAGGGTGCTCAGATTCCACGGAGTGAAGCTTGAGGAGGGAAGGGGTGCTGAGAGTGAGAATGGGCTTGCATCCCATCCCAGCGCAGGAGCACATGAGCACTGGCAGATGAGCTTGGAAGGAAAAGGGCAGAGTGGAGTTGTTGTAAGGTTCAGTTTTTATAGGACTTCTTGCAGGCAAACACAAGCTCCCTCAGAGTCATGTGGACCCAGGCAGTGCTGAGCTCCCAACTTGGAGCAAGGCAGAGGGAAGTCTTTGTGTGTGGAAAAGGTTGTGGCCATGTTACCAGAGCTCACCACGGCCAGAGGGCTCAGAGGGCTGCCCCTCCCCTCAGACAGAAGTTCCTGTCATCCTCCAGTCTCCCTATGGTGAGAGGTTTGACTGGATTCGCTATATCATATGAAATCACTGAAGTATGCTAAATGACATCATATACGAAAAGCAGAGGTGGCCAGCTCTGTCTTTCTGTGTCCTGTAATGCTCATAAATCAGAAATAACTCCCCAAAATACAAAGCACTTTCATATGGTAATCTGCACTGTCCATGTGCAGTTTTTTGAAGCACCATCAAATGCATCGTATGTCCTACTTGCATTTGTTTTTAATCTATAATTCTGTATATTCTTCCTTTTTTTAATCCCTTGCTAATGTTGAAAAATCCTCTGGACACCCAGGGCAGGGTTCATTTCAAAACAGGAGAGCAGCTCTTTTCTCAGGACAAGGGTCCAGCACTGGTTTGTAACACAAACTTTCAGGAAAAACCTTTGAAGTCCGTACAAAGAAAAGAGTTATGGTCACTGGCAAGATTCAAAGCTGGCCACAAGAACTGCTGCTCTGACCTCTGTGGGATGACTTTCATGTTGACATAAACTTGCCTGTACAACATGTACGTGTTCAGCAATAACAAGAACAAGTTAAAATTATTTACATGGCATAGATGGGTGTCAGCAGACACATTCCAGCAGCATCTGAGAGCCCAAACACCAGAAGAATGATCAAAGGAATTTGTCTGTGTACTACAACTCGGACTGGCCTTCAGAGCAGACAAAAACACTGCAAGAAACACGAACATATGGTATAACACTTCCCAGCATGGCAAACAGCCATGGCAAACACTTTTGGAGATAAAATTAGATTAGGGAAGCAAAGCTGAAGAAAAACAAAGCCAAGTATGAACTCAGAAAGCATTTCAGCTCAAGGTCAACAGAATAATTGCTATGTAACATCACCAGTGGTATCATTCTACTTTTTCTTTTCTGGTAGATCTGCAAAAGTCAAACCAACCTCAAGAAACAGCTGCAGGTACAAAATGAAAGTGCAATACAGTGATCAGCAGGATTTTTGATGCTGTTTATTCTGGAGATTAAAACAAGGCAGAAACTCAAAATAACTATCAAAAATAATTCTTGGTTTCTCTAAAGTACAGAGGAACTTAAAAGCAATTTTTTGTAAGTGTGTAATCTAAAAAGGAATACTTGCAGCTTGTAAGGAAAAGGTTCTGTATTTTTTATTTAAACCAATGATGTAAATCTCTCTTATTTCAAGGTCTCCAAGAAAACACTTAAAAACTGTTGCTGCCTGACTTCATCTACTCTGCAGGAATTAGCTCTGAGGGGTGCAGTGTGAAGAGAGATTTGTTGGAGAACATGGATTGTTCCAAATGTCCCCAGCTCCGTAACACCTCAAGAATTTTGAATGGGCCTCTTCAAAGTTTTAAGCTAACAAAGATACTCTTAGTTTCGTGAACTTCAACATTTACCCTAGAAAGCCCACCTAACTTTTTATAGCTGGTGACTGAGCTAGTCCAGTGTGGAACAACAGTGACCTGCAGAGAGCTACACATGGCCTGTCCACAAACAGGAACCATTCAGAACAGCAGGACATCAGGCAACTAAAAAAGTTAAGTGTTGGATACCAAGTCCCATTTATATTATACATAATATAATATTAAATATCTAGAAATAATAATAATAATAAAAAATACTATCTATATCTATCTATAATTCCAAGCTCCTTATTAATCTGTTTTTACAAGAGAAGTAAGGAACAGTTTGGAATGAAAAGATACATCCAAAACAAGCCACTATAGAACAGGTATTGGTGCCTCTACAGAGACCAGCAGCACTGTTGTGTGACTAACTGTGAACAACACTGAGCTACCCACTCTGGTCCTATGTGAAAACATTCCTGACCAAATCCCAGACAAACCAAAGAGCATGGATTGAACTGGGAAGCACAAAAGTTCAAGTTCCAGACAGTTTATTTCATATAACTATCAAATAAGTTTAGAAATTTACAACTGCCACAACTGTTTTGTTTCTCCTAGTAATAATAAAAAAAAATAATCCAAAGAAACAAGAAAGAACCCCCACATCGCAAACCCAGAGTGTATCCTCAGTTTTCATTAGGAAAGACCAGTGTAAAGCCTGGCAGGCAGCACAGCTGGGGAGGCAGATCCTCCTGGTGTTATTTTCAGAATGAAGGAGGAGCTGGTGACAGCGGTGGGACCAAACACAAGAACCCTGACGTTTGCCTGTGCACAGTGACTGCAGGCATGGGCACCTCCTTGGGGCAGTCCCTCACTGTCCTCTATCCCAGATCCAAGAGATAAAAGTTGTTCAGTTTCAAAACTGGTTTTAAAGCTACTTCACTCAGCCAGAGAAACCACTTCCAGGGGAGTTTTTTCTGGAGGGAAAATAACAAATTGTGCAAGTTAAGAAAGCCCTCACATAGAAACTCCTGACCATTATCTGTCTGGAGAAGATTCAAAGCCATAAAGACAGCACAAGGTTTTATCTCCAAAAGAAACTTTCAGCAAGTAGGAAGGAAAGTCAGGCAAAACTATACTCTAATGTGAAGAGGTGCACATTAAAACTGTGACTTAATGAACAATGTCTTACCTAGAACTCTCAATCTCTCTGCTCCAACCACCACTTCGTTGTCATCTGCAGAAAACAGCAATTTTCCAGAGCGGGTTTTCACCTCAAATTTTTGGCTATGTGCTTCCACTGCTTGGGGACCTAGGGGAAAGAAGCTTTACTTTAGGGAAAAGTATTAGAAAATCACACAGCAGCTTCATACATTCAATAAACCCATTTGCTAAGTAATAATAGCTCTATAAATTGCACCAGAGACACCAAACAGGGAGGCTTTTTAGATCTTATTAGAAAAGGGCAGTTTTCTACCTAAGTAACAACCGCTCAACTATTTCTACTTACGTTTTTGTTAATGCTTATGTGTGCCATAAAATCACCACTGAACTTGGGACAGCTGGGATATTTTTACAGAAAGACAGTCCCGGATGTGAAGCAGCACTGAACATATCCAGCCGTGCTTTGAGAGTACTGGTGCAGGTGTAAGAGGCATCAAGAGCTCCTGGGCCCATTTCGCTTGGACTGATGCTGCAGTGTAAAAGATTCTTGGTTTTCCCCCTTTTAAATATATCTGGATTAAAATTCTATCAGTGTCATGCACAGCCCAATTAAAAAAAAAAAAAAAGGACAAACTCCAGCACAGGAGCAAATGTTTTGCCTTAGACCCCTTCAGTCATGTGCAGGCCAAGAAAAATGGCATCCTCTCACACAGCAGAAGGTTTTTAGACAAGTGAAACTTTCCTTCGAAGATCTTATTTCAATTCTGCCGCTTTTCCTGCAGGCTGCTGTGCCCTTCAGTGCTGGAAAGCCTCTGGCAATGCGTTTTGTTGTGGGGTCTAATAAACATCAGCTGCCTGAACAGCGATTCTGTGCAGGTTTGTGGCTCAAAGGCTGCAAAGAGTTACAAAGAGGCTGCCCTGGGTTACTGACCTAGGCCAGACTTTGGGCAAATCACCACTGAACAGCCCTGCCAACTCCATCTAAGCCACGGCCCCCCTGGAATATTATCCTGCACAAGGCAGGTGATTGGACTTTGCATTAATTCTGGCCATCTTCATGACCAGTCTCATTCCTCAAAAGACAGGAGAATTAACACCTGAAAGCCAGTGTTTTCTTAAAAACTCCATCCCTACCCAGCGTTTCCCTGCACAGGTCACCTGTGCTGGCACACAGAATCATACATGTGGTTTGCACTACAGACAAGTGATATCATGCTGAGATCCCTGAAAATACTTAGAAACTTGTGCAGCCACGCTGAGAAAATCCAGTACTTTAAATTTGATCTGTGTCTTGCTTATTAACCACCTCCCCTCCCTGCTTATCCTTGTAGCGTGCACTACATGGAACCACCTCTTTGCTCCACTGTGAAACCAAAGATGGTGCTGAATGCATAAAACGCTCAATAACCAGAGCATCACACTGGGAGGTATCACTGAGTGTGTCCTCCCAACCTCTCATGACACAGAGGTGCTTAAGTGAACCAAACACCCTCTAGAAAATATACAGAGATCCAACAAACTGAAGACCTTCGTTCTGAATGTGAGACTCAGGGAGCCTGGGGTTGAATTTATTTCCTTCCTCCAGGCAAGTTTCACACATGCTGCCTAAATAATTGCTCACTGAAGCTGCATATTTAGTTATTTAATACTGTGACTAAAGGCCAAGATGTTATATAAGCAAAACAAGCAACCCAGTCTCAACTTAGAAACATGTTTATGGATTACTGGCTTTGCCACACCCCAATACTTCTCCCAGTCCATGCATAAATCTCAGTAAATATATCTCTATCCCATATCAAATATATATTATATACCTTATAAACAGCACCATATATCACATATAATGCATTAGTCTCTTCCAACCCAAATTACTCATGCATTCATTCAAAGGCTGCTGGGTACTGGGGATTTATGGAAACTCCCATTTCCCCATCTTACACACTCATGTTTGGGAGCAAAGGGAGTTCTTCATCAGCAGAAGGACTCTAAATTGCAAAGTGTTGCCACAGCTGGACTCCAGAGTTCCCCGGATTTCAGGCAAGTTACAAATGTCTTAGGAAAAACCTGTGCTTGTTACAACAGAAATGTCAGCCTGGCATATGTTCTTCTTGACCCTGATGTGGTACAGCTAACATTTCTAACTCTGGACCGGCTTTCAAATGAAAATAATGGTCTGCTTTGTTATCAGACAGCCCCAGCCAGTTGCCTCTCCAGCATGGCTTTCCTGTCTCTGGCTCTGTTTCTACAAAGTGGAGTGAAGTTTTCATTTGCACTCCACGAGACACACGGGTTCCCCTCTGTGCACTGTCTGAAGCCAGCCCAGCATCCCAAAACACCCACTTCCACTCCCACTTATTCCCTCCAAACAGCCTTTCCCCCTCCTTACCTGTCACAAGGCGAGTGAGGACTTTTGTCTTCTCGTTGAGGATGTTCACTGTCACGTTTCTGGCCGACTGGAAGTACAGCGGGTTGCCCTGGAACAAGACGACAAGACCAAGGATGTGAGATGGGCATGGCTGCCTGGAACCAGCCTGGGCAAGACATCTGGAGCTTTGCCCAGCACTGACCCCAAGGCTGGGGGCAAGGCTGGGGAGCACCCACCCTGCAGTAACTCTTCCTGTCCAGGATAAACCCAGAGTGGACACCACGGCTCTGACTGGCCCAGGCAGTGCCTCTATTGCTGGTATAAGCCACCCAACCTGTTATTTTAAAATGTGCAGGGGATATTTTAGGACCTGACCTAAGCTTCCCAAAGGTGTTTTGGGAGGATGTTTGACTGCAGCAGCACATTTCAGAGGCAAATCTGCAAATTACAGCTTCTGATGACTCCAGTGGGTGACAGTGTCTGCCCAGCACATGAGCGAGCCATGCCCAAGGGCTGGGGAGGAGAAAATCTGATTAACATGTGGAGAGTGCCTTAGAACTCAAAGCCATCTGGCACGTTTCACCACCACACTGGGGGCCAGGATGCCAGCTCCTTACCAGACCCATCCTGCCAGGTCTGGAGAACACAAGACACAAACTCTTCCACTTCCCACTTGACCATAGAGATTTCTACCAATTTCTCATTTCTACGCTTCAAGCACACCTCCGAGAGAAGAGCCAGAGCAGCTGGTGGCACACAGGAGCCACACAGCAACCTGGCAACATCCATCTCAGGTATTTCTCCTGCAGAGTGAAGCCAAAGAGAACCCACAGCTCCAACCATCTGGCTCCTCCTGAGTGCAAACACAGCCGAGGCACTGGGGAACTCGTGTTTTCCACAGGCAGCCCCAGCCTGCACAGTTGGTTTCTCAGGAGCTATTAGCCACCCACAGCACCAGCACAGGGTGACCCCAAATCAAATCAGCCAAAAATCTAATGTGCGAGGTGGAAATTCACCGCCAGCATCTCTTTGTAATGCCTAAAAGCAGGCAGCTGATCAAATTCATCAAGTGGCTCAGACACAGGATAGGCAGAGGACATAAAATAGCAAGAAGATCAGCAAAAAGTTGAAAATTTTTATGTCTAACGTCTTTTCCCAGCATTTCCAAAATCCTTCCATTAGGAATGAATAATCGGGATGGGGATAGAGAATCGTGTGGGTCAGAATTATTCTCCTTGCCTCCTGAATTTGTAAGAAACACAATATTTTCACAGATGCCATTTTTTCTGGATGATGGCAGAAGGACTAAGTTGTCTGCATATAGAATATAACAGGAACACAGAAATGCTATATGGGAGCCCTGTGGTGGACTGGAGCTTCAGGGAACACTCTAGTGATGGACAAACAATTCCCAGTGGTGTTTGCAGAAAACAAACCTCAAAAAACTAAAATAAAAGCAGCCTCACGTGTGACCAAATATTCACAATAATTACATTTGTTGCCTTCACTGTTTTTGTAGCACATTCCCATGGGATCAGCCCTTCAGCAAGAAAGGGGGAAATGAGGTTTATTTGATCAATTATAACTAGAATATTTTGGCTACATTCAGACTATTTGCAACTAAATAAAAATAATAGTAAAAGAAAGAATTTTACTTTAATCATTTCCAGATCTTGAACAAGTTTCAGAAGATCTTGGTGCCTCTGTCCCCTCATACACTGAATGAGGACAAATCATCCTTCTATACTTCTGCAATGTCTGTGACAGCTTAAGTAATATTGTATATGAAACTGAATTATGATTAGTAATTTAGAAGTAAGGATCAGTGGTAATGACTTGCAATGATTCTCCTTTTCTCTAGTTTTTATTTGTGATCTTCTAGAACTTCCAGAAGTTAATGCTGATTATTACTATTTTATGGTTTACAGCTCAGAAAGAAAATTCTTCACTTGAATCCCCCCTGCTCAGGAACCTAAACTGAACACACCCAGCAACAGCAGTTTACTGCTGCATATCCATTTCACACTTAGAGATGAAGGATATTTTTAAAGGTAGATAGCTACAATCTGCATAATGTATAGTCACGGGTGAGACTGTAACTACTATAAACACGCCACAGGAAGCACAGAAAAGTCATTTTTTTGACTTGTACTATTTGAATTTTGCTTATGGAGGTTTCAAGCTGGAGTGTTTTGAAAAGGCCAGGAATTCTAGTCCAAATTCAGGCAGGAAAAGTAGTTCAATCCCCACGACTTTGAAAAATCTGTTACTGCTCTTTGTAATACCAGATTGCACTGCAGAACTGCTACAAGATAAACCAATATAAAAAGGCACAGAAAGAGTTGCTCCAAATGAGACCTTCAAGGCAAGCTAAGAGCTGGCAAGCACCTACAGAAGACTTAAAATACATAATCAGACCTGGAAATGCTTACCCCAGCACAGTCATCTCATTCACTGATTCAGAACTCAGATTCATGCAGCCTTCAAAAAACTAAATTTCCCTAATGGAGGATGTTTTTATTGGTCTGCAGGGAAAGAACATTGGAAGCACTTAATGCAATGACTGCTCTCATTTCCATAATTCTTTTTCCATTAAGGAATGAAAAAGAACTGAAAAAATTACTCCCTTTTGCTGAAAATTCTGCAGATTTTCTATCCATCATCTTCTGTTTACAAAGGAAGTAACACTGACATCTTTTAAACACTGAACATTAAAAAAATGTTTCCTCTGTTGCAAGCTTGGTGATGGTGCCAGCTTCTTTCAATCACACAGAACAAAATAATTAAAACATTAAAAGCCAGTTAGGATTTACAACTGAAAAGACAAAACCTTCCCCTTCTCTTACACTTCCACGTTACCATGACACAAAATGAAGTATTCTGATGCATATGAGCAGGTGGAAATCTGGATCAATATGGCATCAGCACCACAATAAAAGAGTTATGTAGTGAAGCAATATTTTCATAAACTGTCATAGCACTCGACAGAGCTGGAGTTAGAATATCAGCATGCAATAAACAAGCACATCTTTTAAAGACTCTTTGGGCTGGTCATGCACTTTCAGCTCACCATGAACCTACTATTCATCTCTGCAGGAAATCATGGAGAGTAAATACATCATTCTGCCTCTTACTCCAGCTCCTCATTAGCAGACCCAGTGCCTTAAAAATAATGCAGATGTTTGCAGACACACAATAGCATTTGCCACAGCTACTCAATGTATTAAAACATTGGACACATGCAGCAGAAGAAAGAATATGAAAAATGCAAAAATATGTCAAAACTGCCTAGCTTGGTTCCTCGCCAAGCAGTGAGGTATCCAGCAGAACAGAGAAAACTTCACAAAAGGTATCAACTTACTGTTTGCTAGGTTAAACACATGGCAAACCAAGCCAGAACAGCTCACTAGCTGTCTTTCTTTGGCTCACTTTGGAAGAGATGCTAAAAACTCCCAGATCAGAGACTGAAACAGAAAAAGCCCTTTGACTGACAACGTTAATTTGCAGCTGAAGCAATCCCAACCAGTGCTGTCTTCAGAGAAATTCAATACTTGAACAGATGTCCTTAGACTGTTTTAGGGAATTATTAAAAATATTTGGAAATCCTTTTAAATTTTTACAGGCAATTTAAAAATAATGCTTCACAGTCCGCCTGTTTGTAGTTCAGATGGTTGAAAGGAACAGCTTTGATTTGATCCAGTGGATTCAAAGATTTCACACAGTAAGTGCAAGTGAAGCTTGTGGAAATAATGGAAACGGTGAATTTCCTGCAGGCTTGACAAAGTAATGGTGAAAATAAAATCTTAAAGCTTCATCTAGGTTGGCAAGGAGTGGTCTATGGATAAGTCACTCAGAACACCATTTTCCTGCTCAGCTCCACCTCTCACTGACATTACAGGAAGCAAACACTGCTCTATGCACAGCTGGACTATGAGAAGGCAAAAGTTTGTTTTCTGTAAAGCAAGCAGCCAGCAAAAGCTCTCCTGCTTCTGGCCTACAGCCACATGCAGCACCCACCTGCCTGCACCCCTGGGTGCTGTTCTAAGGAGCTGCTGACAGAGGGAAGTTTTGTGTGGGTAATAAATATATTCCTTTCTTCAAGTCCAACCAGTCCTACTACACCACCAGCTAAGTGTGGTAACAGCAGTAACAGCAGTGACACTTTCCTGCATTGCATTTTCCACTGGTAGGGACAACTCGGAGCTGCACTTCAGTTTCCTCTGGTTTGGAGTAGCAAGAATTCATGACCCAATAACCGAGAGACAAAGCAATAATTTTAGGGCACCTGAAATGTCCTTCATTAAGAATGGTAAACCTCCAATGAAAAGCCACAAAGGCATCACAGCTCTGTAGTTTTCCCTTGTGTAGCTGGGCCCAGAGCACTGCTGAGGACACAGCACTGCATGCAGCTCATTAGTGCAGGTGTCAGGCATGTCCCCTGACCCACCAGGAAAGCTGGCCTTGCGACCCTTACTCTGTCATTTTTGGTCAGTTGACACAGACATGCTTAAATTAGTCTTCCTGACCCAGTTTTGCACATTCCCATATGACTTGCTCCTCTTTCAAAGGGAAGCACCAGGAATACCTCACTGTGTGACGCTCAACGCGGAGTTTCCAAACCACAAAGGTCCTTAGAGCACGCTGTGAGCACAGTCAAAAAAACCAGGACCTGTCCCCAAACTAGCATTTCCTCCCCCCACTCCTGCCTTGAAAAAATAAATTCCTTTGGAGAATGCCTGATGCTGGAAAAGCTCAGACTTGCCCCCATGAAATGGAGAGCTGGGAGGAAATTGAGTAAAACCCTTTCAGAATTGATGAGAGATGCTGCAGGAATGAGGCAACTGGCACTGCCATGGGTCTCAGCAAACCTTGCAGAACATTGTACAGACACCATGCACCTCCTGAGGAGCAGACAGGAAGCACTGGACAGCATCTACCTTTGGCTGTGAAGAAGAAAAACTGGGGAGTATCTAATGAACCCCATCCCTGAGATCCTCCTTGGAACAGCAGCCTGGCCGTCATCTACATCAGCAGAAAATCGAGACTTCATGCTAAACTTGCAAGCCAACCATTACTGTTTTCTATTTCTAAAGCTCTTCTTCCTTTTTCTGGTCTAGACCCCCACTGCAAGAAGAGGATTTTGCCCGGAAGCCTCCTGCCACAAAAATTTAAGGCATGTAGCTAAATCCGTAGGTGATAGATTGAAAATAGCCCTTAATATGATTTAAACATACTTTTTGTTGTTTAATCGCTGAGTCTCTTTTGATCTTGATTTTGTCCTTCAAACAGCTGAACATAATGTTCATGTTACTAAATCCCTTCCTTAGTAAAACTTCTGATTTGACAGCATAAGCTTTTCATAGCAGAATGAAAGTAAACCGTGAATGGAATTGGTAACAAACAGATTAAAACAAACACTATAAAATGCTCCAGTATGTGCTGTATATGTGTCTGAAGATGGTGGTTTTTAGGAGTGAGGCAGCAGGTTCAGTGGAGATGTAACAAAATGTAGTTTGCATCCTCTTCTTCCAGGAATAAAGCTTTATCACAAGTGGAATGTGCCCAGCTCATGTAACCTGGGTCAGTGACAGAGCTGACACAGCCCTGACCTGTAATGGGCACTCAAAACCACAAATGTTTTGAGTTCATCATGAGCTTAGCGTGGTGTGTTACAAATTCTGATACGCTTTCAAGCATTCAAATGCTTGAACCAAAAAAAAAATTCAAGTTCTTTCTCCCATGCAAACAAGGTTCAGTCACCTTCACAGAATGATGTTTTACCATGAAGCTCAGAAAATACTGCGGTCCCACCCAACACTGACTTATTTTAATGGCACAGGTAGTGCAGGTCAGAGTTTTACGTCCAGTGCCACAAAACCCTCTCTTTTATGGCACTTCTTGAAGTTCATTTTAATAACAATAGAAACAAAAGATAAATTTCCTTCTGCTCCATTACAGCAATTATATCTTCGACTCTTCTTTTTGAAGTGCAAAGAAGGCAGGTCTGTGATGTGAGATCTAATGACTGGGTTCTGCTCCTGGAAGGCTACCCAAGGGGGTTTGTATCCTTCAAAGTGATTTATTTCTCGCAATCTAGGGGTTTCTCTCTTTAGAACAATACCTGTAATAATCTCATGAACAGATTGTTTTGAGAGAGTGGCTGCTTCTTCAAGATGCCTAATCAGCTACTTTGCAGCTGAGACTCTTCTAAAAATTAAATTACACCATGTCTGCTGACATTAAAAAATAACACCGAAAAATTTCCAAGGCATTACATCTGCCTTGACTTCTTTGCTGTTGTTTTTTCTTTTTTACTTCATTGACTTATAATATAAGGAAAAGCACAGGTGATATGATGAAACCAACAGACATACACATGAAAATAAAATGCAACTGTGCATGTTGGAGTTCTATTCAGTATCCATGGGGGTGGGAAATCTGGGTTTGTAGCATCTGATCTGCTTTACAAACATCAGGTGTTTGTAACATATGAAGGCTGCTGCACATCCACAAAACTTTCTCTGTTGGTAGGACTGAACTGATCATTACTGGCTTTGGAAAAATGTCTCTGTTGCACTGAAGTAAGCTCAGCTCCAGGAGTTCTCTGGTAAGGCACACTTTGACAGCTGAAATGAAGAGAGCAGCACAACTTGTAAAATGACCATATAACTCTGAAAATGCTTCAAGCTCTTCACTGCACTGAGAGTTCACCCAAAGGTGATACAGCAGAGTCAATCAAACGTGTGCTGATGATTAACTTGGTATCCCTGGGAAAAGAGCTCTCCCTTGCACAAACAACGCCGGACTCAAGCCACGCCAGTGCTCTAAAACAGGACAACAGCAGTCCTGGGTTCCCAGCACATTGCTCAGCCCTTCCACTATGAAATCAACCAAGTATTCTCTAAACACTTCAATTTACTTGAATTCCTCTGCAGAAAAGCCAAGCTGCAGCTGCTGCTCAGTGGCAGCTCACTCCAATCTGATCCTTATCTACAGGAGGTGTTGGAGCAGCAGGACTGTGGATTTGTGCTAAGTTATATCCTATTTTCTGCCTTGGGCTGTCCTAGTTATGATCAGAGTCCAGTGGTGACAGATCTCCTGCTGAAGTAAACACACTTAGGTAGGCACAGGAGAGCGGGAGAGAAAAGAAGAGAGCTCTGCTGAGGCTTAAAAATATTCTAAATCATCCAACTATACAGCTACTCCACTGCTTGTAACTTTTACTCCAGTCAAGCGTGCAGACCTCTGTTCGTGTATTTTCATTTTTATGGCCTTTCTGGTGTCCCTACTGCTTGCCTTAAACATCTTTTAAAACCACCAGTAAATCATGCTTCATTATCTATAAAAGACATTAGAGGACAGTATCAAAATTATACAGAACTACTAATTTCTGAGTTACTTTCCCTGACCACCAGAATTACTTGGACCATACTACAATCAGAAACAATTAAGATCTCAGGCAGTGAGCTGAATACGTGTTTAAGAGCACACACTGTTAATACTAAGAAAAGCACAGCAATATTTTCCAGCAGTCAGATTCAGCAGAGACACTCGGGCTCTGCAATGCTCACACATCCTTTTAGGCATTCTGTTACTGCACTGCGTAATGCCAAGTTATATATCCAGATATTTTTCTCCAGGAAGGCTAATAACGTGGATACCTCTGAACACTGCTTTGAAATTACAGCTTTCCCTTGCTGCATGTCATGGATCGCTTACTTCTTGTATTAGATTATAAATGGCCATGCCAACTTGCGTGTGCGTGTACAGCACGGAGCACAGGCGAGCTCCTAGCAGAGGCCCCTGGTGTGACTGAAATTCAGCTGCTGCTAATAAGAAGAAGGGAAAACATTTCCATCTGTCTGGATTGGGGAAAAGGAATTCGTGAGCCTCTGATTCATCTGCATCCATATGCTGGTATGTAGACAATACTTACGGACACACAGACATATGCGAGGTAGCCAGCAACAGGAATCAAATCAATCACAGATCACAGCATGTGATTTGCCTAATTATGAGTAACACCTCACATTTTTTATCTGCGCAAAAAGCACTCTGTGAGCGAGCAGATGGCGCTGCTATGGGATGGCAGCAGCCTCGACAGTTGCAGATGCAGAGCATTTACACAGCGCACTGAAAAAATGACACAACACAAGCTGCTTCCTGGGAAAAAGACTCAAATTGAACAAGTGTCACCAAACAAAATACATGTATTTATTGATGTTCTGAACTTATCTGATCCAGCCTCCCTCTTCCAATCAAATATATACGTGCAGGCCAGGGAGCGATGCTATCTAGACGGCTTTGAAGTTTCTCACAGCTGCCACGTGAGCTGCCTAGCACAGAGCAGCGGAGGTGCAGACCAACCTGAGTCTAGTTACAACCTGCAAACCATTTAAATCCACACAAGCAGAATCAATAGGAAGAAGCCCTGCAGAGAAAGCAATTACACTGCAAAAGCAACTATATTACAGCACGGTGAGGCCTGGGAGGCAGGATGCAGGCAGCCATCCTCACTTCTGTGATTACCCACTGGAGTTCTCTCCAATGCATCTGGCCTGTGAAATGACAAGGCGCAGCCCAGACATGTTCCTGCAATCAAAGTGTTTCAGTTTCTGGGCTCCTATCGCAATTATAAAGCTCTTCTTTATGAGCCTTATCCTTCAGGTTTGCTGTGCTCCACAGGTACATGCAGGGCTGTAGATCAGGAAATATGTTTGAAGGGCACTGTGAACTTTCCTTTTCAACAGCTTCATGGGAGGAATAATCTCATTTCCTGGATCTGCAATTATTTATTCATTGGAGACTGTCCACTTGCCACTGCACAAGACACAAAGAAAGATCATCTGACCATTCCTGGTGATAGAAAATTCAGCTTTTCTATTCCAATTCCTTTATTTGCGGTTTTTCTGCTTTTTTTTGTTCCTGAGCTGCTGTAAACGCATGCTCTGGTGTGACAGGTTGGAAGCAGCTATAAAATGATTGATGAAAATTGCATTTAGGCATTGTTGTGGGAATATTTATTGTAGAAATATGCTCAGTTAACCCTACAGGGGAAGGACAGAAAAGGAAGGCTGGGCTGATGACTGTACCTCTGATACCAAAGTGCTTTGATCTGCTTTAGTTACGATACAGGGTTATGGGGTCACATAAAAATTTGCACAAACTCTTTTTGAATTGCTCTTATATAACCACTTTGTTTTTTTAATTGCTCTTATATAACCACTTTGTTTTTTTTCTACTGAAATGATCACTACCTGGCTTTAAGAAGGATGCTCTGTGGGTGTGCATGACCAGACAGAGTCTTCCTCACAAGAACATGCAGAGGGGCCAAGCTCTGAGCTGCAGAGCTGCAACAATTCAAGTGTGAGTTAATGTCAGACAGAAACCATCTTGGAGAGGAAGAACCACAAACTTCCACTGCCTTGGAGAGGCTGAATGTCCAACAGCCAAGGCAAGAGGGCATGTGGACAGGTAAAAGGCCAGATGCAGTTAAGCGTGGGATGTGGAATTGGGCTGATCTGGAGAGAAGATCCTAAATCATGCTGGACATTGCCACACTGCACACGTGTACCTACAGAGAGAGCACAGCAGCAAAGGTCTGATCAGCAGCACGACTGCAGGAGCAGGATGTTTGTGTTGGGATTTGGCTGTATCTTGTGGCTGCCACTCAACAGTCACTCGAGTATCTGCTCTGGGATGAAGAGAGGAGAGAGCACAGGCTGTGGTACAGGGCCGATGAGCAAAATTACATCCCTAACCAGCTCCACTGGGGAGCTGGGGAGTGGTGTTTCAAGAGATGTCAGGCTGGCAGAAAAAGCAGCAGATGCTTTTTCCATGCCTGGAAGAAGACAGGAAAGTTGTTTGGGGAAATGGTGAGTAATGGCAAAAGCAGCCAAAGAGAATGGGGTGTGTGAAGGTAAAACAGAGCCCAGGGAGGAATATAAAAGCCAAGGACCCCGATTACTCTTTGGGCAACCAGCAGGGTGGCTCAGCCTGTCTGGTTGTCTCCTGTTTTGAAAAGGCATTTTTCTGCTGGTGATTTTATTCCTGAAGTTCTTTCCAAACTCTGGAGAAACAGAACTGATCAGTGAAGACACCCAACCAGTGGCTCCTACCAGCAAAGGGCGCAGGAAGGGTCCTGCCTGCGTGTTCCTGTTTCTTCTGCTTCACCTATGCCACACCTCCCAGAGTGCTGCATGATAGATAATGTTGCAGGGAGAAACAAAAAGCCTCCTGTTCTCCCAGCTGTGTACCAACATCAAGGCTCAGCATTTATAAATATCAGTTGGGCTCCTCAGGAAACACAGAGCAAAGGTCAGTTTGCAGGAGGAGCTGGGGGTTTCAGGAGATAGCAGAATACAGATAAAATATTTTGGCTTGAAGCAACAGCAGACATACAATCAAAGGTGCTTCTCAAGGCAGCAGCTGTGACAACATGCATGCCACTGGTCTGTGTGGCCTTTACTTCATTTAAAGAGTGAGGGACGTTCTGCAAAAAACTGGAGGATACAGGCTCTGAACACCCAGCCATGGAAAGCAGCAGAGGAAACTTGTTCTGCCTCATCCCATCAACTCACTGCCTTCCAACCACGGACACCAAGACCCTAAATCAGCTTAAGCTTCAGGGTACTCTTGACCTTTTACAGCAATTAGTGTGTCTTTGGATTATGGATTATGTGGCCATTCACTGGGTGGCTTCAGCTGCACGTAGGACACAACAGTGAATCTCCTGAAAGGGAAATTGCAGCTGCTCTAAGGCCATGAAAAACTGTGCCCACTGCTAACGTGTAAAATATACCCAGAAAAAACAGGATTTTAAGAAAAATAGTAAATTGTTCACAGTCTTACTGATCAACTTAATCAAAAGGAAGACAACAGCTTTTGGCTAAAAAACTTGAAATCCTTTCTGGAGAGTGATGCTTGATCTGTCAGACAAGTGACCTCTCTTTTCTCCTCAATCAACCCACTGCCTTTGGTTTATTTGTTTCTCTGTTTTTAATATGTCTTACAAAGCTTCTCGTTGGAAAAAACACATCTGGCTCTTCAGCTGTGCTGCCTTGGGCTGCAGTCCTGTCAGACCACATCCAAGAAGGCTCAGTTTGCACTAGCACTTCAAAAAGACTTCCCAGGCACTGAGGAGAGCAACACGGATGATTCAGTGAACAGCAAACTTCTCCCGAAATCAGTAACCACCCATTCCTGGTGGCACAGCTTTTGCAGCTGCTGCTGGTTCCTCAGCAGAGAGGCAGAGCTCAGATGTTCACCACTTTTATTCACTGGATGCCCCATCACAAATCAGCCCCTTGTCTAAATCAAGAGAGAACCACTGGAATCACATATTGTTGTGCTCAAGGAGAAAAAGGAACTGGAAGCAGAATATCAAGCTGCAGCTGGAAAGAAAGAGAAAGGAAAAAGCCTAGGTCATAAAAGCAATTTTAATTGCCTAGTTTTAGATTAATAATCAAGAATCCAACAAAGTAACCTGCACTGACTAAGATATACTGGCATTTACTCAACATTTTCATGAACAGTGATTTAAAAATCACTGCTGCATTTGAAATAAACTTTAAATAAATCCTTCCCTTGTAGACCACAAAGAAGAGATCTCCAAAGAAGATGTGCCTCTGTCCTTAGAAAGAATGTTTCTGGGGGAAGTTGGAAGACAGCAGCACTGGATGGTTGATGCTCCCCAGGGAACCTCAGAGGCGCAAAGGCAAAAGCCAAGGAGGCTTTAGCTCTACTCATGCTCAGAGAAAAAAATTAAGGCTTGAAAGTGAGGAATCTCCTGCGGTTTTATGTAACAACGGCAAACAAGGATTGTGCTTGATAGATGAACAAGGACGAAACACTGTGAGCTGAAGCACTTTAAGTTTTCTTTTTGTTCCATGGGTTATTCTGTTTCAGAGGGAAACAAGGAGCAGACTCCTGCTACTTCTTCATACAACCCGCCTCAGAAAATTTTAAGGCCAGGCTGGAAGGAGGCCTAAAAACCCCACTGGACTCAGAACTACAGCACATCAGGAGGAAATCAATGGACATGTAACATTTTATACTCAAAACCTGGAGTAAATAAAGAAAAAAAGATACAACAAAAAAACACACACCATGGAAACTGCTGTCTTTCACCACCCCCCAAGAAGAACAACTTTTTACTGCATGTGCTTTTATATGAAACATGTTCTGACCAGGAAGATGTTAAAAGCCAAACAAAATGGTACTTTTTCTTTCAAGAGCAGCAAGTTAGTTTTCCCAAGACCCTCAACAAATTTGTCTTAAAAGGAGCAAATTTAAAGTTGTTCTTGTTTTTACCTGTGTCCTTCTTTCTCCAAATACAACATTTGTTATTTAAAAATAAAACAATCAAAGAGGTGTAGCAACCGGTAAATGAATCCTGCAAAATCTGACTTTGCTTTCCTGTCGTAGATCAAAGAACACACGAACTGAGCTGTCTGTAAAACCAGTTCTGTGTGCCTGCACTTCCTAATGACAGCACAGCTTGTCTTGTGGATTCCTGCCTTATAAAATACATAACTTTCCTGCCAAAATAGTTTTGATCAGCAGAAGAGTTGCAGAAGTGTTTGCTGTCCTGTGGTAAGAAGAGACAAAGCTCTGCTCTTGAGGCTGCTTGGAAACATGAGAAAAACATCATTTTTCTTTATAATTGGATCTTCCTATTTGTCTTTCGGTGTTTCCGTTCTCTATTTTTCTCTATCTTCCCTCTACCCATGCCATATCAAGTTTTATTTCTTTTTCATTTTTAGTATTAAGAAGTTGTTTTTTGTAGTTCAGCCTCTACAAAGCAGCCAGAATCCTGATTGTCAGCAGCTATGTCTAGACATGGTAAATCCTTAAACTCAAAGCCTTTGCACTTCAGAGAGGGAAATGCAGCCCACAGAGATGCTCATGTTTTCTGTGCCCCACTGTCTTCCTTTCCACTGCTGAAATACAGGCAATTTCTGGGATCGTGGCAAAAATGCAATGCAAAAGCTGAGAGCCCACAGAGCACCCAGCCTTAGCCCAGAGCTCACTTTGAGCTGGGATGCCCATCACTCATTTTTGTTGCCACAGGGTCCAGCTGCAAATGTTTAGAATGAAGAGGAGGTGGGAATTGGATCAGAACAGCAAAACAAACACATGATCTGAACAGTTTCTTTCCCCTCACACAAGCAGATCAAGCAAGACATTTCACTTGTCAAAGGAAAAAAGCAAAATACATTGAGAGACCATTTGGGAAATTCTCTGTCTCCTTCATGTTTAGCTCCAGAGCTGTTAAATTGTCCACATCAACTCCAAACTCCGTCACAAGATGGTGAAAAACGCTGACTACAGAGTGCTTATGCACCTTATGGGGTCAGATACTTCTGCAATGATTATATCACATTTTCTGGACACAAACTCTCCACTGACGTCAGGGTAAGAAACCACTAACACGTGGTTCCCAGGGTTAGTTCAGAGGTGTACCCAAAATGCAAATATAGACAAAAGCTGAAGTAGGTAGCCCACCAGGCACAGCTGATTGGCTTTAATAGGTGTTGATTACACTGCTCATATTGCATGAAATTAAAAAGCTTACAAATGTTATGAGCCATTACCCTTCCTTTTAAGAGATCTTATGACAAGTTAGCAAGATTTAATGAAATCCTTTTTAAAATGCCATAGGCAGTCTCCCTGCGATTTTGCTTTGAAATGCAACTTGTGGAGTTATTTCTGAAAGTTTGTTTACATCAGGGCTTCCTTTCTTGCACATCTTTGGGATGCTCTGATTTGGAAGCTGGTGGGATACTTCAGTTCCCTGTTGTGCTCTTGATGTGGGGCACACAATACCAGCTCCTTACAGAAACAACCAGGAACAGGCACAGCAGGATTTAATTCTGATGTATTTGACACAGTCCTTCAGCCAGCCTACAACACTCCCTGCAAAATTCAAAGCTGAGAGACTCCTGACCAATTTTACTACGGAGGTAAAGAGAAATATTTTCATAGTTGCTGTAAAATTTACTTAACTTCCACCTTTTCAGCACACTGGAAATATCATAGAGCCACTAACTGCCCCCAAGGTGCTGGGGCAGCCAAGGTTCAGACTGAAGTAGGCTCTCTGGATTTCATTGCTTCAGAATGAAATTTGTTATTGGAGAGCATATCAGTTTTATAAATCCCACTGGACACTCCCAGCCTACTGCTGGCCACAGACTCAAATCTGCTTTCGATGGCAATGGCAACAATATCTGTGCATAGGTGAGGGCGTTTCTGCCAAAATGATTCTCTCTGCAACGTGTTCTTTCACTGCATCCCCCGCTGACTGCCGGCGCTCCTCTCTGCTGATCTCTGTCGGGCAAGCAAGACTCAAACTGACCCAGCTGAGAGACACATCTATGGCTAAAGCACATTGGAATGCAGAGTGGTGCCACAAGGAATGATTAACAAACCCCGCAGGGAGGGTAGGAGATGGCCAGGCATGGCTGCAAGAAGCTTGTTTGTCTTGGCCGTGCCATCCACAGCAACCTTGTTCTTTTCTTCATCCCCATTTCTGAACCAAAAATCAGCCAAGGAGCACCAAGCTATGACGAATCAGCCAGAGCAGGTGCTGCAGAAGTCGATCTTGGGTAGTGGGAGACTTTTCTACCTGAGGCTACAGTGGCAGCTGAACCACCCCAGAGGCCAGTGCCAGGAGACCAAGAGCTCCAGAGCTGGCAGGAGCCCTCACAGGCTCGGATGTGTCACATTATGCAAAGAAGACTCCTCTCTTCTTTGAAGAACCAGTCCCTGAGGGAACAGTGAAATGCTGGGAGGAGCAATGGCTGCAGAGGTGGTGGGAGCAGGGAGGGACAGCTGAGTGATGGCAGCGTAGTGAGACAAACTGCATTTCCTCATTTCCACCCTGTGAAGGTTTCAGTGAACACGCTGAAACCCTTAAGCACTTTGCTAGACCAAATCACCAGGAACTAATTCAATGTCCTTTTATTTCTCTGTGAAGTTTGACAAAGAAAGAAAAGGAATTATTCTGTCTTCTCCTTCAAAAATTAGCAGCGTTCTTTCATGCTATCTATCTAAAAGCTACATTTCTACTACACAGTTTGAGCCTCATACAAAGTTGCAATTATCTTGCCATCTGCATTCCCTTTTTATCCAAATTAGTATGTTATATTGCTTATGAATATGTATTTATGGCTACGAGGCAGGTATGCCCCACTGTGGGCACATGTCACTGTTTAATCCAAATACATGGATTATTGTTTTGCAGAGTGTATTTTTAGCTGGGAGGCAGGCAGACCTGCAGAGCAAATAATACAAAAGAATACGGCCATTCCAGAAGTGCTTCTGTGCTTTAAAATTATAGCACTCTCATTCCAGAACTGAACACAGTGAGACGAGTTTGTTGGCAAAATAATTATTTATCACTCTTAAAAGCTTCCTTTAACATTTCTATCATTCAAATACTGGCTGGGGAAAACGTAAAGGACAGAGAAGCATATTTTATGCACTCGCTGGTCTAGCTTTTATGCTGATGAGAAGTTACTAAACACCAGTAAAGGGAATAGCAGTTATCAGACCTAATTCACAACTGTTAATTTTCCAGGCCAAACAGATGCCCTTGCAGAATTCCAGCCAAGTGTTAATGACAGCCCCAGTCCTCCTTCCAGTGGAGTCACCAGTTATTCTGCATGGCTTCAAATGAGGGCAGGTTTGCTCCAACAACCTGAGCAAGCACGGTGCTCTCAGAGAGACACTCCCTGCCACACTGAGTAGGACAGGGACCTCTAACATCCCCCAAAGAAAGGAAAATAACAAAAAGACACAGTCCTTTGCCTCAGGCTTTTTTTTTCTTTGATGTATAGGATCTTTCTTTTAAACTCCTTTTTCTCCAGCTGATTAAAAATAACAGGAAGCAGACCTTCAACATGAAACCAGCTACATACACTAAGAGATCTCTTTATAAAGACAAAAATCTCCTCAAAATCTGTTCAGGGAATTTTGCCATCCCTTACACCTGTACAGCAGCAGATCTTGGAGCTCCCCCAGGTAGAAAGGTTGGTACCCACATTTAGTTCTGTGTTCCCAGCCCCATCAATAAAAGAGTCTGCAAGAGAACCGAAGGGACAGGACCCCAGTCAAGTGCTTTTTACTGAAGCAAAGTCAAAATTGTCAGGCAAATCCATATTCTTGTCTTTAAAAGCCCTCAGTGTAAGAAAAATAAAGCCCAGGTGTAAACATTTGCAAACTGAGTTTATTTTTTTCTATCTATGCACTTGAAACGAACACTGAAAGGGCAAACCCATCCTAATCCTATCATGGCAATGTCTTCCTCTGCTTCCTAAAGCTGAGATTATCATCTCATTGGTTGTCAGACAGCTCCTGAGAAAAGTAATTCACTGGATTTTTCTGTGTAATCACAGCACAGGATTTTATTTCTGTTGTTATCGGGATGGAAAATGCACACAGCTTGTTCTGTGTCTTGCCCCTTTCAAGTTAGTTACAGACCTGGATGTGCCAAGCTTCAAAACACCCCAACTGCACTATGAAAGCCAAATCTGGGCTAACTCTAAATTTCAAGCAACTTGCTTCTTAGCAGCTCATCTCAACACAGGCAGGAAAATTTCCAGTTTTAAATTTCTATTCTAATTAAGGCAACAAAGACTGAAGTCCCCTAAACTGTTGCCACTACTTTCCGGGACATAAAATTAACGATTTCCACTGCTGTGTACAACTTTCAGTCAAAGTTGGTCTGATTTACAAGCAAGCAGATGGTTCACAGGATAGTCCACAATAAATTACAACAGTTAGAAAGACAGCTACATTTTGAGAGTGACAGTGCAGCTGAGCTACAGATGGGTTTATAGATGACCCTTCCAATTTTTAATAATCTTCATAATTTATCTGCAAGCAAAGAAATGTGAGAATTCCTAATGTACCTCCTTGACTAAGTACAAATCACTTTTATTTACACAGGCAATACTTCATGGTCCAGTTATCTTCTTAATTAAAGGCAGCAAGATGCTCACGTTCCATGCAAGTGGCATGGAAAACACTGTTCAGTGTGCAATATGTTCAGCTGGGAGTTCAGGATGCTCTGAACACTCTGGGAAAAGGGAACACATCCATCTCTTTTCTTTACAACAAGGCTACAAAGGTGCAAACAAACACTGCTACCACCAGTTCATTAACCACCAGATAAACTTTAGGCTTATAAAAGAAGGAGGTTACATTTTTTTTGCAAGCTCTGATGCTTGAAAACAGGCTCCTAACCCATACTACAAAGGCAGTACTACTGAGCCAGGACTAGGATGGGAAACAGCAGGAACAGAGACCCTCATCTGTCTATAAAATCAGAGGAATTTGGGGGGTCACTCTTGAGTGGGTGAGGGAAAAAGAAAGCAAATCTGAGGGGTGTCAGATGCATAAAGAAACTGGCTGGAAGCAGCTTTAACAACTCAATTCATGTCATGGATTTCTCTGTCGTGGGAGTGAACCACATCCATCCAATCCTTCTGCTAAAATTTGGAATTTCAGTTTCAACGAGAAGCACTTCTAAATGCAGCTCCTCTGCCTGTGAGGTGTTGAAGGGAGCAGTACCTACCAGAGCTCTTTAAAGCACAAACTACAGAAGCTCAGAGGTTCCCATCCAGCAGTCTCTTGGGATGACATTTGAGGGCTTTTCCTCCTCTCCAACCCTTGATCTTCCCTTCCAGCCAAGTCAATTTGAAAAAGAAATCTACTTTTAAGTGAAAATCCAAAACTACCAGTAAAACAGAAGGCAGGGCTCCTAGGAAAGCAAGTCTGTGTGTAATTTTAATTACCAACTTCCTGGGATTCAAGAGATGCAGCAGAGAAGAAGAGGCACCAGTGACAAAGTCAGGCTTTCAAGAATAATCACAATTCCCATTTTGGAGATATTTTGGCAGGGATTGCCCAGCTCTGCGTGCAGCTCTGCAGCACGTGGGGGAGCAGCACCCCAGGGACACACGAGTGGGAAAACCCAGAGGCCACGGGACTCTGAAAAGTGATTTTTCCCTGCCCTTTCCAGGCAGCAACAATGCTCCTTCATCCACTACACAGAACAATACTGATGTTAAATTTGTTGAGCTTATTAAAAAAAAAAAAATAACTTCTTCTATAAATAACCAGCATCTAAAAGTCTTTGGAGTTTATATGAAACTATTATTTATTACTGTACACATCTCTTAGGTTGTTTAATTAAACATATGAAAAATTGTATATGTCAGATTATTTCTGGGATGCTCTTTACTGTTATTTGTCATATTTGTTTCTGTTACTCTTCACATATTTAAAGCTGCATTACGTACTTCTGAAAACCCAGAGAAGATCACTCTAGAATTATTATGGATGTTCATCTGTTACTGAGCGCTGAGTTTGGCACTTTATTTTAACAACATTCATCAGGTTCAGGAACTGCTACCATGCTTCCCTCCAAGACAACGCTGGGTCATATTACTGTTCTTTAAAAAGATCGAGTGTTGATTATTTAACAATATTTAAAAATATTCTATAACTATAAACCTTTGATTGACTGCAGTCCTTTCATTTGCTTTCAAGAGGCCAAATTCACACACAGCGGAGGAAAGCAGAGGTTGTCTGAATGCAGTAAGATCCCTCCTGTTGCCCCCAACCCAAAAATAGTTCCAGGGCTACCATGAACAACCTGAAAGCCAGCACAGGCTATTCCAGTTTACTCCAAGAGTCGAAGGAACTATATGCATGGTTCGTGTGGTTCATACAGATTTCAGGACTCATCTACTGAAGCCAGCAGGGACGCTCCAGCTCCCCTGACTGCAGATCAGACCTTCTGGCTGGCAGCTAGATCCTGCTCCAGGTCACAGCAAAAATAGTCCTGGATGGGGGATAAAGCAAGGAACACACACAGGCCTTACCTTATACTTCTTGTTCCTCGCATTCAGTAATCTGTCAGTGGTGTGGAAATTACTTCCACAGCCTCGGGAAAGGGACACCTTTTGCACCCCCTGACGTATTAAAATGTAGATCAATATGATAATATGAAAACAGTAAACTCCCCAGTAGCAAGAAGTAGTTCTCACTTCTTTTAGCAATCAAATATTATTTCCATCAGTGTAACTAGAGAAAAAGAAATGTAGGTAGCAATTTGTCAGTCTATTTATCAAACCAACTGCTGCACCTGGTTCCCACATATTTTATCTTAAAAGGTGTATGACATGTAAGGTTTTACAGGTTCAGTTTTAATTCAGGGCTGAAAGCATTTACAGATATGAAGGTTTTCTTATTAAGTTTTCTTCCTGAATGATTATGCTTGTTCAAATCAATTCCTAGCCATCTTACAGAGGTTACAACCTTCAATAATTAAATGGGGTATCGTATTGGCTGTTTTGTTCATTATGCTCCAAGTTCCAATTTCCACAAGAGCACTGAAATGCTAAGATAAAAGGATGTTAGGTTTATTTAATTAGCTATCTGCCATTGTTATCAAAAGGGAAGGCTGGTATCTGACTCAAATTAACACTTTAGATCAGGAAACAAGACAGATGATATCTTCTGACACGGATCCTGCAAACTCTGTAGTCGTTTCAGTTATTTTAAAGGATATAGAGGATTGCACGAGAAAGAGCAAAAGTCAGCAAGAGCCAACAAAGTGCTGCTAAGAAAATGTTATTTCAATCACACTGGGGTTCTTTCTCATTTCCAGTAGTTAACATCCTTGCCACTTTTGTCAAGCAGTCACTCTTACCAGCACTGAACTTTACTACACATAATTTTAAATCAGCATGGAATAGGACTGAGCACGTAATATGGACAACAGATCAGGCCCTTGTGCCAAAGCACCATCTCTCCACTACCCAGAAGTGTAATTAGTTAAAAAAGAGATGGATTTCAGAACTGCCAGCCATCCCTCTGCCTCAGAAATAACAAGTCCTCCAGTTGAGGGTTGTTTAGGATTTATCTCAAAAGAAAACAAAAAGACAGGGGGAAACTTCAGAGGTCCTGGAGGAGTTTTAACTGGCTTACACAAACCAGAGCCACGGGTATCAACTCTGGAACTGCCCAAAGCACACAGTGTCTGGATAAAGTCCTCAAAGGGCACCCACTGCCTTACTCCCCAAACCGCATCTGCATAGAGAGGCCGATGGCCAGAGCAACTGATCCAGTAACCACGTCACTTCACGGCTTCTTTCTCTTAGGGCTACAGAAACAAGCTTATTCCTTTCCCAAAAACTTACTGGTCTTGATCGGATTTCTTTGGCGTAGAGAGGTTTCAAGAATTCTGAATCTCCTTCAAGCTTCAGACCCTTTTCCGTGATCCTCAGGTTCCCCATTCCATCCTAAAAGACAGGCAAAGAGAAACAACCCTATCAGTTACAATTACTAAATTCACCAGGCTGCCAATAGCTGATTTTTTTTTTCCATTGAAGATAACATGCATAGCACTGGGAGGCACTAGAGAATGCAATTACTTGTGTTATCCTTGTAGCTCGGTTTCTGTGAAAAAAAAATTTCTCTTCAGAACTATCTGCAATGCCTCCCAGTAAACCATTTACACAGATGAAAGATGTTCCTTTGAGCTAAGTCATTCTCTACTCACAGAGAGGCGGTGATGCTCTGTGTTAACAGGAAACTATTCACTGCAATATTCACTGCCTGCCTGTACAATATAATAATATACCTGCTCATTCATAGCAAATCCCTGTAAAGAATGTGTGATTAATATCTGTACAGATCCACTGGCACAGAGCAGAACTGTACCAAAATATATTTCACCTCTGGCACATGAAAGTTGTAACTTTTATTAAGATGAGGGATTTAGCTTCATTTAGCCTACAATTGCTTAGAAAGGGTGTGTAAGAAACACAGTGTGGGTAGGGAATTGCACGGGTACATCTGTAATCAAAACCAAATCAAATGTAAGGTATTATTTCTAAGATTCAGGGGGATTGCGGAAGTTTGTAAGGACTGAGGTAAACTGTTTCTTTCTGAGAAAAAGATGGTTTGAAGAATAACTTTTCGCAAAAACCTGACTGAAATCATTAGGATTGGAGAGCAACACTAGCACCTCCATGCCTAGCTCACAGCTGTTTTGGGGATTTTATAGGAAAGGGGAATGCACTTGGGTAGAAGGCATAAGAAGATCAAGAGGAGACCAGGAAAATCCAGGAAAACCACAAGTATTTGGATATACATCTAGCAGGCTTTCCAATCCAGCTGCAAAAATAAAACCCCATCTGTCTACTTCCTCTTCCTCCCCCTCCAAGTGCACCTCCAGCCCCAGACGAGGAATCAGTGTCTCTTCAAGCGAGTGGAGATCAAACCCAGACAGATTTCCATGAACTGCTGCCAAAAGGCCTGAAGTTGGAGGGATAAAAATCAGAGACATCGCACGGCTCAGCAGCGACACTGGTCACTTGCCAGAGGTTCTCCTGTTCCAAGAAGTGCCATTCCCAGGTAGTTCCCTGCCAAGTTAAGATTGTTCTTGCCAGAGCCTGGTGTCTTATGAACAAAGGTGATGCTGGTTGATAAAGTGACTGCTGTCATCTCATTTTGAACCGAAGGCTGTAAGCAAATTTGAGAGACAGATGCTGGAAATGCTGCTGATCATAGGGAGGGAATGAGAGATGGGTCATAAAATGCCACTCCCTACATTTGTTGGCTTTGGTATAGAATAATGGCCTATGAATTCTGGGTTGGTGGTGGCACAGAAGGGGTTCATTTATCTCAAGCAAAAGGATGGAGGAAAATGAGTGGAATATGATTATGCATCAAAAAGCACAGATTAAATTTTGATAGCAGTGTGCTTTGCGATTTGAGCGAGCAGGAATTATTACAGCTATCTGCAGACCCTCACACGTCTTGGGCTGCTAAAAAAATCTCTACGATTTTTTTCCCCCAAAATAGATTATTTCAGTAAGGCTACAAGCCCTGAGGGCTTTCACATAGCACTGTCTTTTCTGGTTTTATTAAGAAAAGTTGCAGGTCAGGCAAGCTGCTGTGTGCCCCAGACAGATGCAGGAATGACCATCTCCATGGGTATCCAATGCTGACCCCTCCTGGGCTTGCTCCTCAGCTGAAGTGGGGCAAAACTTTTCCAGTAACATGGACCTAGGGATAAAAAGGGACTTGTGAAGCCACCACTGAAGTTGTGGCAAACCAGCAATTTTGATGGCTCACAACTGGGTTCTGTTTTAATGACACAGATCCAGAATTCCACTCTGCTCCTCTCTTGCGTGTTTCTCTTTCTCTTCTTCACCCTCTGTCTCCCAAGCGTGGTCCAAGGGATTTTTACATATAAAAAACATACATAGGAGGCATTTAGCTGACAGACAGCAGATCCTACACCTCCCAAAAGAGGTATCAGGCCTATGGGACAATGTACTACAACCAAAACATCAAGGACAAATTTGATTGATCAAAGCAGGCGTATCCTCTTAAAAATCCACTGGATTGGAGAAAACGAGGCACTTCCCCGTGTTTTGTTCTCAATCTTTCATCCTTCTCAACCTCCAACCCCCACTCACCTTTGCCTCCTCCCGCAGCTGCCAGAAGTAATAAAAGCTGTGCCCACCACACATCCTGTCTTGACTTCCCTGGTGTTTGGGAGTGGATCAGTGCTTAGCACTGACTTACCACAATTAACTCTCCACTGCTCATGTTCCTCATTATTAAAGCTGACAGCTTTTTGTGGTGACAGTCTGGGTCAGCAGGTGAAAAAACAAGCAAAGGTTGTAACCAAGTATCTTGGCCTCTTATCATACAATCACTATAAAATTATATTTCTCTATTATGTCCCATTAGAAAAAAAAAATAAGAAGCTCACAGGATTATACAGAGGTCCCAAAATACAGATACATTAGAGAGAAATCATTGTTGGAAAGATTACTTCACATGTTGTTTTGGATAAAGTATCTTCATCCTCCCTAAATTATATGGTTTAATAACAAATAAATGTCATATTCTGCTACAGAGAATAGATATGAAAGCTCCTATGAAATTTCATGGACTGTGACCTATAAAATGTAGCAGAAAACTGCCTAGAGTGACAAAGACCAAGATGTTTTATTAAACACTGTGTCTGTGATTGGTATATATCCTTATCTGCCACTCTTCTGCTTGTGAATAAGGAGAAGTATTGATTATTTGATACTCTGCCATCTGAAAATCATTGTTTCTCTCCTTTTTATTAATAGACTCCCCAGCAGAGTGGTGGCTTTATAGCACAGGCACAAGCCATCTCTGTGGGAGGCACAGAGTTGGGAACTTTCCATCACCACCTGCTCTGAATCTTTCTGCTTTTTGGGAGGGCATGGCAAAAACTTTTACATCAATTACATCATTTATGCCCTCTTTCCTTTTATGCACTGCCTTGTACTGGACAGGCATAAAAATTTATGTGCTATTGCTGACTGCTCTGGGTTGAAAGGGGATAGCAACCCTGAATAACATAAATGTCATTTTGGTGATGCTGAATGAGAAAGGAATTTTGGGTTTTATTAGCTTGAGAAGCATCTCATTTTTACAGCCAATTATGGATGATGGTATTACTGTCAGGGGAAGAGCTCAGCATTGACGGTGTCTGATCACCAAAGCTCCTCACTGCCTTTTGCTTGGCAATGTGGCCACACAAGTGGCTAAAGCCCAGCTTGTGTTTGTTTTACTCTTTAACAGTTCTGGTTATTTTGATTCTTGGGTTATTTTTAATTGCAAGGCTGGTAGCAGGGAGATCCAGCTAAGAGAATAAGAAAAAACAGCCACCCTAACCAGACATGTAACTGCTGTGGTAAAGGCTTTAAACTGAGAGAGAGTGGTCTTAAATTAGCTATTAGGATGAAACTTTTCCCTGTGAGGGTGCTGAGGCTTTGGCACAGATTTCCAAGAGAAGCTGTGGCTGCCCCATCCCTGGCAGTGTCCCAGGCCAGGTTGGATGGGGCTTGGAGCAGCCTGGGATAGTGGGAAGGTGTCCCTGCCCATGGCAGGGGGTTGGAAGGGGATGGTCTTTAAGGTCACTCCCTACCCAAACTTTTCTATAATTCTACAATAAATACCGGGAATTGCTCCTGGCTGCACTGATCTGGATTGATTCCACACAGGGACAGGGGGAATTTTCACTGCTGTCTCATTCATGGGCAGCTTTATTAGACCAGGCTGGGCTCACGCTGCACCTTAACCCACTCAAGAACCAAGGTGATGGTGACACATATTCAGTGTCACTTTAGCAACCAGCATCACCTTGGTGCCAGGATCCTTTGTCCTTTACAAACACGACATGCAGCCTCAAATCTTCTGTGCTTCCTCTGTTCTCCTGGCATTGCTGAACAGAGGCAAATTTGTTGTTTACTGAGGTCTTTCTAAGGATTTTAAGGACACTGGTGACGGGTGACAGATTGCTCCAGCTGTCTGCTGGCCGCCACCAGCTCCAGTGGGTGTTTCCCACTGGTTTTCCCTGCACCTCCATCCTTTTCCAGTTTTCAGGGGGAGAATGGTTGGCAAGGTTTGTCTCTGCACAGCAGGTAAGCATTTATTTTTCTGCTAGGAATAAACTGGAGTTATGTTCGGCAGTGTCCTGTGGGAGAGAATTATCTTTGGAGACTGCTCGTGTCAGATGGCTGAAACACCTGATTATCGTTGCTTGTATTATTGATTGCTGTGCTCTGAATTGCTTCCAGATATGTGCAAGTTATTACACAGCTCAATACATCCAAAGTTAGGAAAAAAACCCACAGGAAAGGCAAGTGACCTGGTTTTTTTACCCCTCCTGGGAAGATACCTGTGCTGTCCTTTTCTCTCTGACTTGACATTAAATGTTCCCAGATTCAACAGGTTCAGGGAAAGTCTGTACAGAACACATCGTTGTCAGTTCTTCACAGCCTCAAACTTGTTCTTATTGCATCTGCCCTCCCTCCTTCTCCTCATTTTCCTCAGCTAATTCATCATCTTAATAAGGATCCCAGTATCCAGCTGTGGATCAGCAGCAATATTTTTCTATGGAAGCCACCTACCAGCAGCACCAGCCCTATAAAGTTAAATCTGGTTACGTAGCTTAGTCTGGAGCAACACAGGTAAGGAAATACCATGTGAAAATGTCTTCCTCTGGCCTAAGACCTTGCTTTGAGACCTCATGTACAGACTCAGGTTTGTGTGGACAGCAGAGAAAATCAAGCACGTAGCATTACACAGCATACATGATCATGTCCCTGTGTGCACAGATACAGGGTTATGCTGTGAATTGCACCAGGAGGTCTCATGTCCATGACTGCCATCATCTCCCTCTGCTTCTTGACCTCAGATGTCCCTGTGTGATGTCTTACTGATGTCTTACTGCCTTTAAAGGTGATAGACACAGGGCAGGAAAAGCTGTGCTGAGACCTGAGGGGGTGAAGGAAGGTGACCCCAAGTGCCTCAGACCACTGCAGGACAGTGTATATCCTTCTCCAGGGAAGGAGGGAGACACTGATGAAGCCCAGCTAAAATTCTGCAGCTATCTGGTTCACTAAAACAACATTAAAAATGGCAAGAGTAGCAATCAGCTAACTCACTGCTCCCTGCAGAAGGCTCCATCCAGAACCTCATGACAGCCTGTGAGGAGACACCTCTAAATAATCTCTGGTGCTGCAGCAATCAGTCACAGAAGACATGGATTGGAATGGACACAGGCCAGCTGTGGGAGTCACCCAGTGGGAAAAAGCCTCTGGAGGCTGATGTTGAAGTTTTATGAGCTCTGTAGGCACTTTTAGTTCCTTCCACAGGTATAAAGTTATCTGTGATAGCTGAAGGAAAGTCAGGTGGTGTCTAGCTTGCAAAGGAATTTTGTGCAAGCGGAGGAAACTGCCTGCAGACCATGATGGTTACTGTAAAATTCAGCCCAAACAAAGCCCTTGCAAAGCTCAGAGCCCTTTCTTTCCAGTGGTAATCTTGGTTTTGTGAGCTCCTCTGCATGACTGCAGAAATAGAGGCAGAAAATGAGAAGATACAATGGGAAGAGCACAAGAACTGAGAGGACATCCCAGCCACAGCAATGGGATTTGATGCAAAACATTTTGGCTTCATTCCCATCAGGCTCACATGATTAGGGATGGCATTAGGGGTGATTTCCATGTGCACTTTCCCAGAGCACCCTTCCCCTCTGTTCCTTCCACACTGGCCAGGTGCTCCCCAGAGCCGACACCCTTTTCGAGGGAAGTTACTTAAAGAGCTCCATGAAGCTTTTGTGGAAGGGAAAATACACTGATAAACTGGCTTTAGTGAAAGTTAAGGAGAAAAGTCTTAATGAGCTGGAAGAACAGGCTCAAGTGTGGTTTTCCAATTACTGTTTCAAGTAAGTTACAACCGACCAAAGCAACTAAATCTCAGCCGTTGAAACAATTCCAAACTAGTGTTAGAACAATTTCTAAACAAATCCTTCAGCCAGAGCTTGAAGAAAGCTCAGCTCTGGATTTACTGCATAGTGCTGGAATTACTCTAAGCAGGAAGTATTTCTTTCCTAAGCAAACTGCTAGTGAGTTTATTCAAAGTATGGTCAGGTGTGGCACCACAAAACCAGGATTTCTATGAATTAAGCCACCCCATCTGAGAGTAAATTTTGCAGGGAAAAAAGATTAGCAGACCTTCTGGGGAAACGATTATGAATCCCAGCATTATTACTACAACTCAACCATCACATGCAGAATTCCTCTCTAGGGCAATAATTTCCCTTTCCACTGGTACAGCAGGGAAGAGATGGAAACTTGGCTTTCACTCCTCTAACTCCTTGTTACAGAGCACTTTGGCACTGCAGCTTTATGAAATGAGCCATGCTCTCTTGAGCACTTTTCCGCTTTTTTTCTCCAACACAAATACTGAGGTTTCACATCTCATCATCAACATATATTCCAACTGCGTCCCTGGAATTCTCCATCTTTTTTAGTCTAGGCTCATTACCATAATTATGCTAACTAAAAGGGAAAAGTCCCATCCTGCAGAAATTTGTCCTCACTCAGAAGTGGGGAAAAAAAGATTTTTATACTTGTAGGAACAAGAAATCTTCCAACGCAGTGATTTAATAATAAAATCAGCACAGAAATTCACTGATGCAGAGGGTGCAGAAACCGTTCTTATAAATTATGGCCTAATGCTCCTTAACTGTGATAATCTGTCAATCACGAAATGAAGGATAGAACAAACACTTCTTTCTTCAGACTATAAAGATCTTGGACACAGAGTCCTCTGTGGCATCGCTGCTCCAAGTTACACCAAGGCTGATTGGACTCACTTATCTTTATAGTGCTGGAAGAAGTCACCGGAGAGAAGAAGGAATTTTTTTTCCTTTATCTTAGTGGATCCCTTCTGTGCTCTGTCCTTACACTCTGAAGCAAGACTTTTCTGACTAATACAGCATTTAGCAGTTCCCCCAACCAGCAATGAAGCTGCAGACTAAGGCCTGACAACGTGAGGAGGAAAGTACCAGGTCTCCTGTGGCGTGTCTGAAGGTGAGCTCTCAGAAATGGGGCCAATTATTGGGTCATTTTTGTCTGATGTGAACATGCCAAAACAACTCAGGGGCATTAATTAGAGCATAACACCAGGTCTGGGCAAAGAAATGAGGCCCATGCAAACACGATGTGGTTTCAATCCCATCCAAGATGCCCACCAACACCCAAGTGAGCTCAAAGCACAAGTGAAGAGACCCAGCAGGGCTGTGACCACTCTCACAAGTCCCATCCCTAAGGCACATTTGATGATCCCATCTCAGCAGATGGATTTACAGGCTGTGGGGACACTCAGTGGAGTTGCAATGACCTTCCCCAACCCCTCCACACCTCTGTGAGAAACTCCCTGCCATGGCAACCCCAGCCTCCAAAGCCTCCAAATCATGACCTGAATGTGTATTTTCAGTTGCTTCATTTACTCGACTGTTATCTCTCCTCTGTTTCCAAAAGCCAGGAGAAAGCAGAGTGGGCAGGGAGGAGTATTTTCAATGCCCCTCATCTCTGAGCCCCCATTCAGCCAATATCAGGCATTTAACTGCACTTGGAGATAATCACTCCATGCTACCTCTGCAGTCAGGGGAGAGAAAATGGCAAAAGAACCCAAACCTAGAACCCAAAACCCATCTGGAACCCAAATCACTCCCTGCAAGTGCTTCTTACCCACTGCTGTGGGTTACATCACCCTCTAAGGTGACTTAGGCATCTTTTCTGGTCGTCTGTAGATTGCTGCAATAAACCCGGAGCTTAGTGCAAACTACACTGGAAGTGCAATGGGACTCAAAAAGAAAACAAACGGGTTGCCAGTCAAACCAATAAACAGGTATCATGAAATAAAGTATATTTAAAGAATGTGGTTCTAACTATATCCTCATAGAGTGACTTCAGGGATTATTTTAATGATTTTTTTTTTAATCAAGACTCATACTTTCAATAAGAGATAGGAGATAGAGCATGTTCAATTTATTTTCACATGTAGGTAAAGGAAATTTCCTTTAAGATCAAATTCTCTTTTTAAAGAAGAATCCATAGTCCCAGTGTTAAGAAACTGCCCTCATGGCCAAAGAACCACCACTGAATTTTTATAGCTGTATTTGTCACAAAAAATATATTACATTGCTCTTTCACTATCAGAATATACAGAAAAATAATTTAAACTGTCTTCCAGACTTATCTACAGTGTGTCTATGACATTGTTTTTAGCAAGGGAGGCTCTGGGGACAGCAAAGAAATGAGAGAACTGAAAGTGCTCCCAGAGAAGCTGAAATAAGTATATTGCTTCTATTGCTTTCTGAACAATTGCCAGTAAGTAATTATTCATAAAGGAAAATATATGAGTATGTTTAGGGTCCCCTCGCTGCCACAAATGGTGGGCAAAGAATGAGATCTGATCTGTGGAGTGCAGCTATTGATTTCAAAGAGCTCCATCAACTTACACCCACCTGGTACCTGGCCCTAGAGCAGCAGGAGGAGATCACTGACTGAAAGAATGATTTGGGTTGGAAGCGAACCCAAAGATCATCTCATTTCAACCCCCCCCTAGACCAGGTTCCCCTCAAAGGGGAAACTGAGGCGCAAAGTCAGGCATCCACCAACAGTAACATGAGAAATCTGTGCCAAGGGAAGCACTACAAAGCTTTGTCTCTCACACCCTGTTGTGTGACAACGCTGCAGCTGAGAAACTATAAATATCCTGCTCATGAGAAACAACAGGTTAATTTTAGCAACTTTCAAACGCCAGCAATTCAGACTCCAGCTACTCTCTCATCTCCCTGCAGTTTGCATTCCTCTTTCTCCTTGCCAGAAGGTGCACTATGCTTAACGCCTCTTGTCTTGTTCACAAGTTTCTAATGCACATTCCAAAGTGGTTACCAGACTAAAACTGGTCATGATTGAACAACTGGTTCATGATAGGAACTTGCTGGTCATCAACCCAAATCTAGACGCCTCCTCTATGACAGCACTGCTTGATGTAATATCCAAAAGTATCATCATGGTGGTTTATATGCTTGCAAAGCAACACTGAGATAATTTTCCCACTGTCTACTCTCTGAGGAAAATAAAGGCAATAAGGCATTTTTTTGTATTCAGAACTCATGCGTGGGGTACTTTTAATTTCAAATTATTTATTGAGTGGGTGCTTACTGAATCATAGGGGACTTTTGCCAGATGCCAAGAGATTCTCTTGGAATGCAGGAATACAATATTATGTGTGTGAAAGTCAGGTGGTTACCTGAAATAGCCAAAAATCACATGCAAAAATATACAGCTGGCATCAGCAAGTGACAACGGAGCAAGAGACAGCAGCTTTTTAAAATACCTCTTTTTAAACAGAGGGTCTTAAAGCCACAGGGAAGTGAGTGCTCTTACTGTGCTTTGGCCTTTAGAGAGCACAGCTCTGTGTGCCCCTTCATTACAGAAATACGCCTTCTTCAAGGATATTAGCATTTCCTCCTTATTCTGCTCCTTTTTGAAACATGACACCAGCAGAAACAAATGCAGTGACTCACAACCTGCACAGTTAGTTATTAATTTATCCACTGCGTGCAACCTCACCGCAGCTTTAAAAATCTTTTTCACCAGCACCACGATTATTTAAATCAAAAAATCTTTCGAAATAAATACTAAGTGTCTCAGATCTGGATTTCCTTTATCATGAAACACCTTTGAACCTTCCTGCAGGCCAGATGTATTTTGGGTGTGAGCTGCTCCCAGGCACAGTCTTGCAGTAACACCCTCAGGAGTCAGAAGTGATGCTCCCTCCCCTCCAGCCTGGCAGAATGAGCAAGGGCGAGCAGAGCACGTGATGCCAGCAACTTAAACACGTTGTGTTCTCCAGTGGGTGTCTGCAAGCTTTGGTAGAAGCCCCTGGTTACGCTCCCTGGGACCTCTGCAAAGGAAATAAACAAACCAGCACAGGAGGAGGATGCAGGCCCTGCAGGGAGCGGCTGCCCAGTCCCACAGGGCAGCCCCAGTGCTGGGCAGGCTTGCAGGCAGGGACATGGGAGACAACAGCAGGCTAAGCTAAAAATGTTAAATTAACGTTGAAATAATGAACTCGGTGAAAAGCTTTTGGTCAGCCGGTGCTGCTGACCGCGAGGTCACTGGGATGCTCCTCCACACAGCTCTCTGCAGGCGGAGTGGGGCTGGCTCAGAGGCAGCAAGAGGTGACTCAGCTCTTCATCATGTTCCCGTCAGGGCTCTCAGGGTAACCTGGACTTTTCTTACAGCTTTTTGGCTGCTCTGGAAGCCTGTGGTTGTTACTGCCTGGATTAGATATTTCTTTCCAGAAAAAAGGACCCTGGGGGATAATGACACATAACCGCCAACCACTTTGGTCAGGGACCAAAACTGCTGGAGAAGGAATTGTTATCCATTAAAAGAACAAAAAGCACAGAGCAAAACATGCCTAGGCTAACACTTGTATTTCCCTTTGGCCGTCCTTTGGTGACATCCAGACTTTGTGTCCTGGTTTGAGACAAATTTGGAGGAATGTCCTTTGATAGAAGGCAGGTTTCAACCACCCTTCCCCCACCAGGTTTGGGAAGAAAATCGTGCCTGAAGCCACAAGATTTTGGTCCCTCTCCTCACATCTGCAGCTCTGCCCGGGACATGGCTGTGACAACACGGTTGGAGCTTTGCACCACTGTCACATCCTCCCTTCCCATCCACCTAAATCCTGAACAACATTTTTCTCTCGTTTTGGCTTTCCTCACTGACCTACTTGACAACGTTAGTGAATTTAATCTCAAAACACTCAGGGATAGAGGGCAAAAAATATTTTTCCCAGGCTACCAATAAAGAACAGAGTTTCAGGGAGCTTAAATGGCTCAATGGGACATTTTGGTGACCAGAGGAAATTTAGAACCCTATGATAAATTTGGGATATTAATGTAAGAATAAAGTCGAACTGCTGGAAGCAATATCTTATTGACAAAAGTGCTAGAAAGCTGCAAAGGTAATAAACCAGGAATTGAGATGGATTACTGGGGATATGCTTTTGAATGTATTACTCAATGCCAGCTGTCGGATACCTTGTGGAGTCCTTACAAGCTTGGGTAAAATACTGCACCTATAAATATCTTTCCTGAATGGGACTATTAATTGGAGTAACCATGCTAAATGTGGTCAGTGACTTGTTATCGAGGCAGAGGTACTAGTGCAAATGTTAATTATTCTAATTGGTTATTTCCAGTCTGTCTTTGTTGAGACTGTGAAAAATGTACAGTTTATAGCTATGGCTATGGCTACATATCATGGCTCTTTTCTCAGTCAAGGTTTATTAAAGAAAAAAAAAAATCCAGTTTCTTCCTTTCAGTTATTGGGGGGGCTTTAAAGACAGGAGCAGTCTTGGCAATCAGTGCAATACACTGTGTTTCTCTAGGAAATCCTCAAAAAATATCTAAAATGGGGAATAAATATCTAACATGGGGAATGGGAGCAGCTCACCAGAATGCATTCCTATGGGATGTTTTCTGCTTTATGAAACAATTTCTAAATTATGAAATGCCTCACCAAAAAAAATCCTACTTTAATTAGTGTTCTAAGTTTCTGGAGGCTGTAGAGGACATTCCTGAGAAAACCATGTTTACTCATTTAATGCTTAAAGATTATGTCATAGTGTTTATTTTCAACATTTGTTGCCAAATGGAAGCAGCAAATGCTGCGGGTCGAAATGTTGCATGACTTTGTCAAAAGTCCTAGAATTTGTTAAAAATGAAAGACATTGCCTAAATACAGGGTATTTCTACTGAATGAAAAACTTATTTAAGTATTTCCTCATGGTCAGCAGCATCCTTTCCAAAAAAAAGATTAAAAAAAAGAAAAATACCCACAATTCTTATAAAGTGGTAGTGGAAGTCTTTGTAACTCAAAAGATTTTTTTTAAGAATAAGCTTGAAAAGATCTGTTTTGGAGCTGAAAATCCTCTGTATATAACTTGACGATCATTTGAGTTATTTTAGGCAGAATTTTCATTTCTGTGAAGTGATGGAAAAACCAAAGGAGTATCTCAGAAGGCAGACTCTACTGAAGGAAAACAAACATTAGAACATCAATTATATAGACACAGGGAGTATTTCTGCTACTCAAAAAAATAAACAGAAAGAAAATAGGGATTCAGCTTCAAACTCATTATCAACCTGTACTTTCAAAGCTTCCTGGTGTGTCTAGGGCAAATATTTCATAGAAATATTGAAATTTACGATAAAGCTATGCAAAGCCAAAAATATAATCTCTGACTCAAACCCTCCCTCATTTAGCATTTCTCTAATATCAATTTTTTTTTGTGTGTCAGCTTGTTCAACTCATCCATATCCACCATAAAATTCTGCAGTGAGTTTGCTAAAGTCCTGCTAAAGGTTTTTTTTTTTTACTTTCGTCCTCCTCTATCACAACCATGAGGGAAGAAAATCTTATGTAATTTAAGATAATAATAGCTTCACTTGTTATATATCAGAGTAAGTATTTCTGGAAAAGCGTTGGAAAGCAACATCAGTAAACAGAGAAAATAGCAGGGTATAAAATTCTTATTAGTAATTAATTTGTCTCTTTCAAGACAGCTCCCTGAATGATGTACAGGTAGCTGAAATTAAACACATTAATTTATCGCAGAATTTAATTCGTAGCCTTTGCCTTTGCATTTTTTAAACAGGTTAAAGAGTACCCAAGGTCACCTTCAACAAAACTTTGCCACCTCTGAACTACTTTGTTTACTCTGACAGGAAAGAGGACTCTGCTTAGAGATTTTTTTCCACACCATAATTCGTGGATCAAGAGGAACAGAGTCCAAACTTCTGGACTTTTGGATGGATCCTCCCAGCTGGAACTGGACATGGAAGTGAAAGGTGTGGAATGGAGAGATGGTGCTCTCAGGGACCAGAGGCACACCCTCCCCACGCCCACACAGGGCTCTCAGGCTCTCCAGGATGAATTTGGACACCTCCCAAGGGCTTGGGCAGCAGGCACTGGATGGCTGCAGCCCAGGGCTCCTCCCAGCCCAATGTGGCACCCACATGGCCCTGCCCAGTGCCCCCCAGGCACCCCCAGGGTGCAGGAGCTGGCAGGGGCACCACTGAAACTCCATCAGTGCCACACCTCACTGAGCTCTGGATGAGCGACCTTGTGGCTCCCCGCACAAAACTGCCCCACACAGTACAGATTTACCCACGTGAGCCCTCAGCTGTTTCACTTCCTGCAGGTCCCTTGTCATCCTTTCACTACCTCCTGTCCTTTTCCAGTGAAACCACATTTTACTTAAAAAAGGCTATGAAGCGCAAATGCAGCCGTCACTGAACAAACAAGCCCAGCCTGTGCGTGCACCAGACTTACAGAGGAATCTTGCAGCAGTTTCTCATTTACACTGAATGAACTCTTTGCTGTCTGTACCATCAAAAGTAATTTCTTTGCCTGCACAGTATCTAATTTTCAATGTTTCTTTTTTCTGCTGGATCTTATGTTGGCTTTCTAAAGAATTTCTTGTTTGTTGGAGTAAGGCAGAGATTCCTAAATCACTGAAAAATACAGTCTTGTTTACTTAACTTGTGGATAATGCAAACAACTTACATATACATTTACTTTTTAAATTTTCCTCTGGCAATTGAATTTGTATATTATTAGTGTCTCGTTAAGCTCTCTATAAATCTTCCAGAGTCACTTAAATCTGTGAGCTCTCCATGTTTTGGCTCCTAGCAGCATTTGGGACTGCGTTCAAATATTTGTGTTCTTCAAGTTCCAAGAAACATCTTATCTGTCCCTATAATCAACCAAGGAATTTTGCATAAAATGGCCTTTTATTTTCAGAACAAGAAGAAAACATTTGGCAATCAGTTTCTCTTTCAGCTGATAGATGCAAACCCTGGTTCAGTAGTTAGTTGCTGCCTGTATCCAAATATTCACCTCTGGAAGAAGCTGACACGGGAAGGAGGAGCACAGGCACGGCATTGCTGAAATGGCTTTTCTCCTCCCAATTGCCTGAAATTTTTGTGAAAGCCAGTCTCCAATTTAGTTCAATTAGTTCTCTAATGCAACATGAATTCCACCTCATAGACTTCAAACTCCTGTTTACTGCTCACGTTGTTTTAAAGACCCGCAGTTAACAAAAGCTTGTGCCATGGTTAATAGGGGCAATATCTTTAATTGGCGTAGCCATGAAACATCAACAGCTGTCCTTGCATTACCTACAGAGTGTCTTTCATTTGGCATGGGAGTAGAGATGAATATCTATTAATTCAAATTAATTAACGGCCTTATGTATCCTGGTGTGGACATTCAGTAGATGTTTGTTCAGCAAAACAAACGGGCGTGTGTTCAACTGTGGTTCATTCTGGGCTGATCCATTAACTGTTGTGTGTCTTCCCAAGAATGCACGTTCATTAACTCTAGTTAATTGCTATTCAATTACCTTGAGTTATAATATGTCCCCAAACACCAGTGCAGACAGACCCCCTGGAGATTTCATGTACTTCAGCCATTAATTAAGCCGTACCGTGTATTGTTGGTAACTGATTACATCTAGTTTTGAAATAATAACTTCACAGCTATGCCTAAATTGTTTCCTATTAGGAATTTTTCAAGTCTCCTATATAGGGTAATTGGAGTGATAACATTTCTTCCTTGCAATAAAGCACACTTGGTTATTATTATTACTGCACTTGGCCAAAGATGTTCCGTGTCATCATTTTTTTTAATATAACCCATTTATTAAGATGGAAAGAACGGCTTATATTTGACCTGATTATCTCAGAACGATACTCATCATATGATGAGAGATATTTTGTAAATTTTAGGGGGTTTTCACTTCCTTTTCAAATGTTTTTTAAAGATTTTTTTGACAGCCTTTTAGTAGAAATTTCAAACCAGTACCTTACCATTTCATGTTTTGATATTTATAGCTCCTGCTAACGGAAAGGCAGCATAGCCAAAGCCTTTCTTTTCACAAACTACAGCAATTTGATAAAACAATAGTGAGGAACAATTGACAAAGGCCTTAGATAGTCATCACAGCAAGAAACTAAACCTTTTCAATAATAAAGCACAGCAGCGAATGAGTAATATGCTGGCACCCCTCTCCAACACTGAAATGTGTTTAAGAGAAACAAAGTAATCAATACCTTCAGAATATTTGAAAAGAAGACAGCAGTTATGGCCTTAAGGTTTAACTTCATTTAAAGAAAGAACTAATGTAAAATTTTCTTTTAATTTAACATAAACTTCACATTAAAGGTAAGAAAAAAAGAATTAGTCAGAGCTAAGACCAAAGACAAAGCTGTAGCAATAAATGTTTTTAGAACTGGTACATGCCATTGGAATATATTTCTACTCAGAATTTCTTAAGCTAATGGAGCCCTTCCTGGGCACCTCTATCATGAAAAATGAATCATTGAGAACTTTTAAAGTCATTCTATCCAACGACCCCTCTAAAGCTTCTGCTGTGAGCTGGGGATGGGAGGAGGGATCCCATCCCAGCAGCTCCCCATCCAATATTTACCCCATGAAAAGCTCTCTGCCCCAGAGGAGAATTTTATCACACTATCAACAAAGCAAAGATATCATAAGCACCCATTCCCTCCTAATATTCTTTAGCCCATGCCAAGAGAGAAGCTTTGCAAATTTTGAAAACTTGTTAAAGTTCTCAACTTCTAAACAAGTGAAATTGGGTTTTGGATGTGTGTGTGTGTGTGGATGCCCACCCAAGTGCTGCCAGAGCAGCCTGCAGCTCTCCCAGTTATGGTCCTTGTCAATCTGAGGAATTAAAAATAAAATTTTGGTTTGTGGGAAATGGGCAGAGGTGGCACTATTGTCTCTGAACTCACCTCAGCAGACCAATATGTCCCTGACGGGCAACAAGAATAGAAGAGACAGAAGAAAAACAAGTGAAGGGTAAATGAAGCATTAAAATAGGCCGTTTTTCTGGGAGTATATTTGAAACAAAACATATGTAAAAGTAGCAGTGGAGTCCTTTGTTTCTGAATCACGGACTCACAGAACCGTAAGATCAGTTGTTCTGATAACGGCCATTAAACCATGGAAAAATGAACTACCTGCTTCTGCTCATCGGAGTGACAGAAATCAGAGCGAAAACACGGCTCTTCCCTCCCCTGGGCCACACTGCAGGGAAGGTGTAGGGAACTGGGACAGGGCTACAGCAATGTGGTGAAGACAGTCACGCAGGAGATGATCCTGGATGCTGCAGAATGGGCTCCAGCCCCTGCTACTCTGCTTCCCTTGCAGGGCATTGCTGCAGTGAGCAAATGGAGATGCTTCACTGAGCTCCAGGGGCTGGAGGAGTCCTGATTCAGAGAGCTGGGATGAGCACCAGTCATGAAGGCCATGTTTAATCCCTTGCATCCTCTACTTCCCAATGTCATTGATCTTAGGACTCCCTTTTGCCAACACACTTCCTTCCCTGTCTCCTCCTCGCTGGTGCAGTGATGAATTATTGCACCTCCCGTGCCAAGAAGAAGAGCCAAGCCAAGGAGCGGCCGCAGCAGGGCTGTGCTGAGCTGCAGAACATGGGACTTGCGCTATTAAAGCAGCCAAAAAGCCATAGCAGCTCACAGTGAATATAACACAAGGCTCCTGTCGTGATCAGTTCTTGCCAATCTCTACTATCAGCATAAAAGGGGAAAATTTCCAGCTGTACAAAGCCAATGAACACCCCTGTGCCCCATGGCAGCACCTTGGGGAGCTGGTGCTACGTGACACCTGTCTCCTGAAAATCTTTTCTGTGTCTCTTATCCCCTGAAACAGAAAGGAAACCCTAATTCCCTCTGCCAGAGCCCCAAGCCGTGCAGTACACATTTTCTCTCACAGTGTTGAAGACCTCTTGGTGCAGCTCCCAGGGGAACAAATTTCCATTAACTTCCCCCAAGTGAGACAGTGGGAATTGCCCCAGCGCCGCAGACCCGGCTCCCACATGCAACATACAGCATGGAGACGAACCTGCAAAGCATCAGCAGCTACAGCCAAATCTACAAAATTTTTCAGGTGCCTTTAGCTAAAACTCAAGCAATTAGTTAATATTCTCTTTCTCAAAATGATTCTTATGGATCTGAAAAGGAGCACGTGCCATGGTCGGTTCAAAGCATCAATATATTTCACTACATGAACCAAGAACCCAGTTTGGATTCCTCCAGACGTCTCTCCAGGACTGCTTTGCCCATGTCTCCCAATTACATGGGCTCTGTTAACGTCTCACAGTACAGCTGCATCATTTATTCATAAGCATTTAAAAAAAAAATTTACATTTCCAAAGTCATGCATGCTGTTGATTCATTTATCCCAAATTAAAAAGCTTCATCTTCATCTCTCTTTCCCAAATTTAACTTTCAGCATTTTAATTGTTTCTTCCTTCATTGTTAGATCAGTATCAATCATCATCTTCAGTTACCAGAACTTACATGTTCCTGAAAATTATGTTAAATTTAGATGCTAATGAAAACTGTTTATGCTGGTTAACCACAGAAATGAAACCTCTATTGCAATCCATAAAAACTGTTAGTTGTAACAAGACACCTTAATTTCTACCTCAATCTCCTTTCTACCATCTGCTCTCCTAGAAGACCAATCCTAGAAAACACGGACTAAACAAACAAACAAACAATCAAAAAAGGTAATTGTTAACTTGTCTGCACAGCACAACAGACATTAAAAGAGTTAAAACAATCCCATTAACCATGACACTGAAAATTATGATACAAAGCAAAGTAATCCATAAATGCCAGCACGTTCTGATATTCCTTCTCTCCAGACATTTTCCCAAACAACCAACCACACATTCTATATAGAAATAAATAATTGACCCGTAACACTCACTGAACACTCTCTGTCCTTTTGGAAGGAATAAGATAAAAGACTTCCAGCCACTAAAAGAAATATAACAGATACAACCCACCACAGTAATAGGTGATAATTATTCTTTCATCTAAAGCACTACACAGTTAATGATATATAATTATTTTAAATATTTATGTTTCAAATAATATTTGCGCTGTCCAATCCCTCAGAACTGGCTGTGTGGAACACTGAGACCTGCATCTGTTGTTCCCAGATGTTTTTCTCATGGGTCACCATGTGTCGTTGTACAATTACAGATACCATCATGTTCTGGGAAATGCTGCATCAATCAGCATCAATTTCCCCATGTGGTGGGATGGAGAGAGCTAAAGGCAGCCAGTTTTGGGATTAAGGACTATATTTAAAATGCACCCAAATGGTCTCATTCTCCAAATATAAACAGCCATTCACACTGCTTATCTAAATCCAAAATCTAAACAGAATGTGGGGTTGGAGGTTAAAATTATAAAAAAGCTCTAATACAATGTTTTCATTATTTTCTGTGCTACCGCAGCCACGTGATCTTAGAGAATCATCTTTCGTTTTTATTGGGTTTAGATAAGATTCAATCTGATAAGGTAATTCGCTCTGCACTGTATTTTACTTCTTAATGGTTGAAAATCTCTATTTCTTGCTCTTTTTTTCCCGGTGTGCCCCAAAAGGACGCTCAGTGCATCTACAGTACGAACAAAATTGTTCAATTTCTGCCTTGCACATTGGTCACGACCCAAAGAAGACCAAGGAAAATGAGACAAACCCAGCCATGCTACACCACTGCTATACAAAGTCCCATGAAGGAAGAAGGTGATGAGCTCATTCGAGCAATAATGTGACAGTGTGGCTTGTGCCATCTGGAATGCATAAGGAACATCTCATTCCCTCCCTGCTTTCCCTTCCTGAGTCCTGAACTCCCTGCTCCCCCACACCAACACACAGGAATACAGGGAGACAGTTTTGATCCCTGGTGTAAATCCTCTGACACCCAGAGACAAAACCATGGGTTTGCATCTTAAAAAAAA